>JAMLFT010007788.1:0-14423 GCA_026544285.1 Pachyrhizus erosus | reverse complement strand
AAATTAGAGAGATTAAAATAATATTAAAAAATATAAAATAATATATTTCATCCTAAAAATATATCTTTAAATTAAAAGGAATAATAAAAAAAAATTATTGAATGAGTATTTGGAGCGATATTTGTCTAAGCAAGTATTGATAAAAGTAAAAAGTAAGGTGACGTAAATGAGAAAAGCATTGAAAAAATCGGTGCAAGTAAATAAAAAAAAACATAATTTGAATGGGGCATTTTTATGGTCCTGAATCGTGTGGTTTGTGTTGTTTTGTGTCTCATAATTTAATAATGGAATCGTGAGGAAAGGCAAAGGAGAGGAGAGGAAGAGAAAGAGAAGAGAGAATGGATAGTCAGCAAGAACACAAAAACGTGTTCTCCGAACTAACCGATGACATCGCTCTCAACATCTTCTATAAACTCGAAGACGATCCTCGTCACTGGGCTCGCTTAGCCTGCGTCTGCACTAAATTTTCCTTCCTTATAAGGGACTTCTGTTGGAAAATCAACTGCTCCCGCACAATCCCCTCTGATCTTCTCACCGCCGCTGATCCCCCTCTCTCCCTCCACAAACTCGCCGTCTGCTGTCCCGGCCTTCACCACGCCGGCCTCCTATTCGACACCTCCGATTTCGGCCTCGAAAGCGACCTTGGCCCTGACGACCACAACAACAACAACTACCTCTTGTCTCCTTCTCCTTCTCCTTCTCCTTCTCCTTCCTCTTCCAACCCACTTCCACCACCTAAATCTCAACAAACAATTTCAATTTCCGACGATTGTTCTTCCTCCTGTTGGTCCCTTTTTGATGACCTCTACTACGACACCCTCTATGTCCCCTCCGAGTCGGAGGAGCCGCGATTCGCGGAAGGAGTTAGCGCGGGCGTGGTTTCGATTGGCGCGTGCAAGAAGCGGAAGCAGTCCCGCTCGTGGGGGTCCCACATGGCTTCGGGAAGCTGGAGCCTGAGCCGGGAGCAGGGGAGGAAGCTCCTGGCGCGTCAGTTCCGCGACGATTGCCTGTACATGTGCGATTGGCCGGGCTGCGTCCACAAGGAGGAGAAGAGAAAGTACCGACTGTTCAGAGGGGTTTTCAAAAACTTCAAGCGCACCAGGGTTTGGAGGACGATTCAAGATGGTAATAAGAGAAAGCTGGATCTGGCCTGTGCTTTTTGCGCTTGTAAATTCACGTGGGATCTGCACTCTGCGTTTTGCTTGAGCCGGGGATTTGGATTCCATGACGATGGGGAGCCTATGGTGAGGGCTTATGTTTGTGAGAATGGACATGTCTCTGGTGCTTGGACTGATGTTCCCATTTTCACTTGACTCCACCCCATCATCTCTTTTCACTTTCCATTTCATTTGTACTTCCTGCATTTTATATTTTATATTTTATATTTTTTGTGTTTTTCATTTCTTCTTCTTCTTCTTCTTCTTTTTTTTTCTACCTCCTCACTACACCTACTTCTATGCTATTCTTAATTAATTAAGACATACAGGGTTGTGTGATTGGTCATTGGTCATTAACATTCCATTACATCTCTTTTTGTTTCCAGGAGTTTTTCACATTTCAGACCATTTTATCTGCCTCTTCTTCTCAAATTATAATTACGCTTTTTATTCACATTTACTTTTTCTACAATTCTAACCACTTTAATATTATCTTTAAGTACTTATTATAAAAACTTTGCTAGACCGACACATGTTATTGTCATCCCTGATCGATAATTTTTTTTTATATTAAATTTTTCGTGATTATTCTTTAAGCTATTAAAAATTGTTTTGGTTTTTAATCAGATCTTTTTTATTATTTTAATCAGATTTTAAATTGTTCTAGTATTTGACTATTTTGAAAAGTTGAAATATATCGTTTTTAAAAGTAATTTTTTTTACGAAAACATTGTAACGTCGTAATAAACGGTCTTCAAAAGTGTCCAAATACTGATTAGATGTCAAGCTATTATGACATGATGAACTTAACAAAAAATGATAAATTATAAAATCCATTTATAATTTTAAATAAGTCACTTTTATATATTTAAACAAACTTTATATAACTTCATTTCCACATACTTAAATTAATTTACGTTTTAATCAATTGAGTTTCTCTCTTGGTGTTATGTTCCTTGTCTATGTATAAATATAACAAAACTCATACATATTAAGCAGACATCAAGTTATCATGACATCTTTTTTTTCAGCTTTACATTTTCTCCCGGGAGATGCTTCTGTAATTTTTTTTGAAGCATTTCATTTAATTGGATTGTAGGCTTGTTTCCTGTGATGTTGCTAGAACACTTATAATAGTTTTGTATACTTGGTATAACGTGGCCAGTGTATGGACGATTCGTCAAATGCATGGATCAATACCTTGAGTGTAAGGGCTGAACTTCAAACGAGTGAAATAATCTACTGATTGATATAAAAAGAAAAAAAGCTGAAGATCAAAATGTTTTATTTTCGGTCCAAAAATTAGTTTAAATTATTGAAATGCGTTAATTCATAGCACTTGTAAGTAAAAAGGAGGAAAACAGAAATCAGGAGGTGAGAATAAAAGGAGCATCACTCAATTCTCAATTGAAAGATGGTTGTGTAATATTCTCCTTGAGGCAATGGAATCTTTTTATGGGGGTGTAAGTAAATAAATTAGTTGAGTGGTGATATGAAAGCGTTTGTGTTTTTTGTTCCTCATAGAGGGTTGGATAAGAGATTGCATGTTTTATGGAGATTGTGGGGTGTGGAGATAAGGAAATCAACTGATGTTGGGGTTGGTATATAGGGACAAGTTGAATGTCAAGTCGAGTTAAAAGTAGGGAAGGGTGACTGATCGATCAGTGATCTAAAACCTGACGAAGCATCACTGGTGGTTGTTGGCCTGTCCTCCTTGTGTGGTTCTGCTTTAGCTTCCTTTCATGTCATGGCCTATTCTCTTTAATTGCTTTTTTCATATTTTTTACATTATACTTTATATTTGCAATTTATCAATCAGCAACTATTTTACTTTCTTAGTAGAAAATTAATTTATTACATCTCACGTTTTTAGAATATTAAAATGTTCTAAACAAATTTACTTTTATTATTTTATTATTATACATAAATGTTTACAACTAACTATCCAATAAAGTAAACAAATTTAAATAATCTTTTGATCATTAAAAATATTTTTAATTTTAGTCTTTTAATTTTTTATTTTAATCATTTAAATTTTAAAAAAATTGATTTTAGTTGTTATTACAGTTAATGATACTTTTAAATTTTTATATGATTAAATCATCAATGATGTTAAATTAATTAATTAAAAAATTATATATGATTATTTTATGAAAAATTTTATAAAAATAAAAAAATTTCAAAAAATAAAAATTAAAACTAAATTTTAAAAAGTTAAAATTAAATTTTTTTATCAAAATATTATTTAAGCTAAATAAAAAATAAGCATTAACCGGAAAAGTAAGGTATTGATGTCAAAAGCCCAGAATTTATGATATTGTTGTCTGATAATCTTTCCAGTTTCCCACAGATTTATGATACCTATGATCCATGCATTGAATTCTCCAAGGTACAGCATTCTTGACTTGAACGTGTGTGTAAAAAGACGATCGCACATCCTGACGGTGCTTTTCTTTGGAATTATTTAATTTCTTAATTCATGATTTTTACATGGATTCCGTTAACCCACGTCACTTTTTTTTTCTTTTACAATTTAAGTACGGCAAATTCTTCGGTGCCTTCACATTTTGGAGAGCAAATTCGCTAACTCTGGAGAGAAATTATCATTTTTCTTTTCTATTTTAGACCATTAAATCAATTTCTTTGTTGTTTTTTTAAACGAATTTCTTTGTTGTTGAGGCTTTTAAAGATGAGATACCTAACAGTATCTGTAATAGGAGTTGATTAATAGTATGTTTATAAAAAAAATATTATGAGTTGTCTGATGTTTTTATATATGATTTTGAATTGTTTAAAATTGGGTTGAGTTGCTTATATAAATAATTAGTTTTTATAAATTATTTAATATTTATAATAAATATAGGAGAAAAATATGAAATTTTAAAAAAATTATTTATGAATTAAAGAATTTCTAATAAAAATATTTATTAAAAATTAATTAAATTTTTTAAAATTCAAATGATGTAAAATGAATTTCATGAATGAAGTTGTTTTAAGTTGTCTAAAGTGTATTAGGGTGTGCGTATTTAACGTCTTTTTTATTTGATGAATTCATAATATATTCTTTTTTTTAAATGATTTTTTAAATTATTGTTTGTTTAAATACTATACTAAAAATGTAACTAAATTTACGATACCATACTGTTTTAAACATTGAATTTCCTGAGAATAAATAGGATGTCTAATCTAGAAAGTAGTAATACTCACGCTTTGTTATATTTATATAGATTATTGGTTGGATTTTAATGGCAAGAACTGAAAAATTATGAGAATTAAACGTGAAAAATTAAAATTGAAAAGATTAAAATCACTTACAAGGTGAAATATGTGAACTAAAAGTAAAATTAAGATAAATTTAATTAATTTTTAAAATACTTGTAAAAATTTAAGAGAGAAATCTCTATCTTTTTATTGATATGATGCGTTAAAATATATACAATTTTTTTTATTAATTAGTTCCTAAATTAACTCCTAATATATATAAGTATTTTCTATCAACTAGATTCTAATATATATAAAAGGTATCTACAAATTAGCTCTTAAATTAACTCCTAAAATATATTCTTAAAATTTACTCAACAATGGTACATGTGATTAAAGCCTATAAACAATAAATATTCAAATAGGTCATCATTAGCCTATCTCTAGTAGCTTTGGAGTTGTTTGTTCAACAATAAAGAAGTTCACGATGATTTTGAGAATATCTCTTATGCCATTAGGCTCAAGTATTGTTTTCGTGTTTTGTGTGTAATTTCAAGTGCGATTAGTTCATTTATTTGATTTGTCAGTCACTATTTGATTAGATTTTTCATGTTATTAGTTTCAAATTTCTATGAGTTTGGAATGCTATCAAATTTTATTTAGAAAATATTAATTTTATTTAAAAAAATATTTTAACATAATAAAATTTATTGATAAAAATAAAAATGAGTTAGTTAATCCATAAGGTGATGTCCCTGCTTCACTAAAATCACAGTTAACACAATTATTTTTTTTTTTAATAACTATTGTTATAATAAATGAAAATGCAAAAAAACGATGCGATGATAATGTCTTATAATAATATATAAGTTTTGTCTTACGACGAGGATTAACGTGAAAATAGTGTAACAAGTCATTCTCCTATGATCGACCCTGTTAATAAATATGGTACGATACTTCTTGTAGCATGCTAGCAGTCCCAGACTCCAAGACAATCTAAACAAAGCAAGCCAAGAAGCACTGAACAGATATTTGCCAAATTAAAGACAACTGTGAATGTATCGTCTTCTACCAAAAAGACAAAGGTCACAAACCAAAACTGGACTGCAAGATCAATCTTTGAAGAAAAGATTGTTCTCACAAACAATAGCTGGAAAGAATTATGGATTATTTGCAGATATAGAGCCTTTACATAATGTGAAGTATGATGGTTTGAATATTCCAATGGAAATACCAAACATAATATCTATACAACCTTTTAATGTTATCATTCAAAGAAATTAAAATTTTAATATTCCATAATTTTCTTGTAAATAATGGTGGTCGAATAAACTTGCAGTGGATACCTGTGCTATTTCGACCTTCACCAGGCATAATCATTGATTATGTTAAGTGTATTCTAGCGGCTTATATTTTTGGTGCCAACAAGGACGATCACATGAATCTGTAAATACTTTGACTCCACCATTTGCAAAATAAACAATGACAATATTTGTTTTAATACCTTATTATTTTATTAACAGCTAGGAAGTTCTTGTATCAACCAATTCGAAACAAGTTGGAGAAAGAAACAATCTGAAAACTCTCTCACCAAGGGGTTAGTTAATCAAGAGGTAAAATTGCTTATACGTTTAACATACGAATTTTTATATCTAACACTTAAACCATTTACACATTACAATCTTTCTTGATTAGGTCGTTAACTTGGTATCCACGATGATGACTATCCAAGAAAGAGAAATTTCTATATATACTAGGTTTTGCTATCTATCGACCACTTTTGCGGTAAAACTTTTTTTCTTATGCATTTCATATATGCCATTACGAATCTTTTGTCTATAACTTTGATCATTTATCTTCCTACAAATTTTCAGCAATTCACACTTGGATGGTGTACTCCATCAGACATGGTTATGACTTTCTATCAGGACCAGTGCATGGGCAAAATTGATTATTTGTCCAAGGTTACCAAGAAAATGTTTATTTATAAAAAAATATCAATTCATATTTTCACACCATTTATTATATATTGATATCAAATATTAATGTTATTAACATGTTTTAAATAGATTTTTGTTCCGATAAATGATATGAACCTGCATTGGTTTCTACTTGTTGACCTGAGAGATAAGAAACTTGTCTTGTTAGACTCTAAACCTAACCACACAAAAAATGCTACAAGAAGAAGATTTGTCAGGAAATTGGTAAAAAATTCAAAATTTTATGTCAATCATTTCATATTTCAAATGTGTTAGCAAACTTTTCGACATGTAAGTGTTAAGTTGCAGGCTATATTCTTGGAGGAAATGTTATTGCATACCTCCTTTTATGAGTTTCAAACTACAAGCAAACCAAAAATATCAAATTATACATTGGTCATACTCGATGACATTGGGGAACAACAACCTCAATCATAATATATTAACTAAACAAACTCTTGTTAATTAAATTGTCATTTACAAATATGTACTTATGTCCTTTTAAACTTACATGTGGTAGAAATGACTGTGGTATTTGGGTCGCCAAGTGGATGATGGATTGTAGCTGGTCTGATGATTATAAAGTTCATATAAGAATATATTCCCTAAAGCATTTTCATAAATGTGTTATTACTCTAGTTTATCGTGGTATTACACTAACCTCTTTTTGGATACTGTTGTAGGTGGATGAAACAACTAGGATGAAAAATGCGTTGGACTTGGTATTGGGAGCACATAACACCAACAAGGATCAAATCATTAAACTAGCTTCAACCAATTGGAAAAAAAAAATGGAGGATAGGAAGAAAAACTTTGTTATATGCTGAACTAATTTGCATTTAGATAATTTCTCTACTTTGGGTTGTTAGCGAATGGCCATATCAACCAAACTTGTTTGCTTTTTTAGAAACATCTATGTTTTATATTTTGAGGATCTTATATAATTTGATCTTGACAAAGTTTGGTGTTTAATGTTTAATGTATTAGGTTGTTAATTTCATAATTGCATGATATGCACTTCATCCATCTCTATTATTAATAGTCCACTTTTATAAATGTCTAACGATTACTTTAACAAGCAACAATGAGCATAATGTAGGATGTTGCCAGCTTTACAAATTCAGTTACATTTCAGACTTTTTTTTCCCTATAAACACTCATCTAATATTATTTTTTATTTTGCATATAAACTCGACAGTCTTTTAATCATGGTCAATTATTTTTTTAAAATTAAGACATGAACAATTTTTAACTTCCCTCTTTATGAAAAATGTTCAAACTAGTCAACTTAATGTTGTCAACATTTGAATTCAATTTATACACTTTAAAAAATTATTTCAACCTTTTTAACATGATGAACAAATATCACACAATCACACATTTCCACCTTTTACACCAATAGAAATACATTATCCAAAAAATATAAATCATGACATGACCTACACAATTGTTATTTTTCAAATTATTAAAAAATATGCATTACAGTGGCCCACATAGAATATACTTACCAAACCAATTGTATTTTGAATCATGTAATACATATGGTTTATTAATCATGTCCAAAATATATTAAAGCAAAACAATGCAAACCAAAATGCTTTAAAACACAAACCACGAATTTCACGTGGTAAACATAATTAATGTGGATGAAATAAAAACACAAACAGTAGATACCACAATAATCAACTTTTCAAGTTTAAGTTTTTTCTGCAATACAAAGCTGCACAGAAGGAAACATTCATTCATACACTTCTACATATGGCACTACTTCCTAACTATACTATTTTATAATACATAACATAGCTTCAAATAACGTAAAAAAATCTTGCAACTAAAACACCATTAGCCATAAAATTAACTTATTTTCCTACATTCAGCAAAATTTTCTGCAACCCTATTACTCACATCCAACAACAATTCATTCACAGTTTCAACCTTCCTACTTGCATCGTCCAAATCATTTTTCATTTTTTCAATTTTTTTCTATGAATCCACTAAGTCTGCCAATTGTGCTGCAACTAAAGCAATCAATTCCTCGTCATTTATGTCATCATCTGGTTGGCACCAAGTAAAATAATGACAATACTTAATGTATCCATCAAATCTTCCACACCCAAAGCACTTTCTACCTGCGTTCCTTGAAGTTCTTGACACATGAATCTTGTAGGGAACTCCACAGAAACACAAATTGTTATTCCTATTAGTTGACAGTGTCACCCTGCTGGACTGTGAAGAGGAAAAATTCTCCATTTCTAACATTGTAAAAATCCATTAATGAATCAGATGTATAAATTTTTTTTTAAAACCCCCCACAAATCATACAACGTTATTCTTCCAAATCTAACCACAATTTAAGAAGAAAAAAACATATATAAAACTACGAATGTGCTGAACATAAAAAACAACAAACTAGAACACTGCAACTCACATATACTTGACACCACATTGCATAACAATATCAATTTACTCAAGGAACGACAAATAATCGCTAAAAAAAACCTTTTCCAGAAAAATAAAATACCCAATGGCATTTAAAGTCCAACAGAGAAACCAAGCTCTAAACTCATTTCAATGTTGACAAGAGCTAAGAAGGTTAATGCAAACTTACAATGGTTACTGTCACGTTCCAAAATGAATTTGATTTTAGACTTTGACCATGCTTCACAGCTAGGAATGCTCGAGTTACAAGCGTTGACAAAAAAAATTGCAAACAATGAACGAGAAAGGAAAGAACGTCGACAAAAAAAAAAAACGAATTCTAAACCTTATTTCAAAGTATCACACTAGTAGCAAACTGGAACAGTGGAACATTGATTCCTCAACAAAACCTCAGGTAAAAGTGGAAGCACAAGGTTGACAAAGCATGAAGTATGATGCTCCTTGACAAAATAACTGGTGGACTTCTGTTTCTTCAAGTGCAAAACAGAGTTTGTGGATGAGAGAAAATTGGGATTCCAAATGAGGGGAATGAGAAGAGTGGTGAGCAAGACTGGGGATTTTAAACTTTATTTCATATAGATGACTTATATTCTATTTTTATTTATTTGCAAATAGGTTCTTCAAAACCACTTAAATTTATAAAATGTAAGGCCACTAACTGATGCAGAAACCAATGACATATGGTTGGTCACGTGAATGGGGGCATTAAAACCAGCTGATCGAAACTTGCAGGGAAGGAAAAACCATTTCTTTTTAGGTAATAATATTTTTTCACCAATTACTTTCTTCTCCAATTGGTCATACTTAATACTTTTGGAGTTGTGTGCCTTGGAAGAAAAGTTGTTATCCCCATTTTGTAGTCTTATAAGAATTCTTAGTGGGTATGTTAACAGCATCTAGGTTAGTTAAATCGCTCAAGGTTTTCTTAACTTCTACCACAATTACTTTTAAATTATGGATTCTTTTCAGCCAAGGAGCATAAAAATTGCTTTAGTGGTTATCCATATAAACATTTAGACACTGTAAGACTATATCGTTGTCACAGCATGTTGAGGTTAAGTGACGCTTACAAAATATATAAATTATCAAATCAATTTAAGTTTTATTTTAGTAAATAAATTGGTTGACAAGTAGTAAATTTATAAATAGGATATTATTCTTTTTTTAAAAATTGATGTAAATAATTTTAGTTATGCATACAATTGCTATAAAGTTATAAGCACTAAGAAAAATAAAATTATAGACTCGTCATATTTATATTATCAGCAAGTTGAGGTACTAATATTCATTTAAGATTTATTTAAAAGAGTTAACTTTTTTCATATATTTTTTTATATCACTGATTGAACTTCTGACTATATTTTTAAGAATAAAGTTATTTATCAACTATATTACATAATATTGATTAATTAGAATTTAATATAACACGAGTAAATTTTATATATGATAAAAAAAGTATAAATAACAATAATTTATAATATAAAGGGTTATTAAATCATTCAATATGACAAAAAAAAATTCTCTTAATAAAAAATTATAATACATAAATGTTCATCAATAAATATTATAATACTTAAACATGATTGTAATATCACACTTTAATTGTTTTAATCTCATCATTTTCTTGTTCATTGTCATCACAAAGAATTATCTTGGTTTGTTAAGAAAAATGTAACAACTTTAAAAATGTCAATAATAAAAAAAATATATTTAAATTAAGTATTCAATTTTTTTTAAAAAAAATTTGACACATTCTTGATATATACCTAGGAATGCCCAATGAATACCGAATAAGAGTGTGGCATAATTTTAAAAGTAGCCATAGTTTGTAACCGTAATTTCTTTTAGTAGGCAGTTACTTTTTATTGAAGTTATTAAAACTAAAAAGATTAATAGAATTGAGAGCTTTAAGGATAGTGCTATAATCAGAAGTACAGAATTAAAGGGAATTAGTTGCTGAATTAAACTGCATGACCAAATAAGTCATTCGGATTGAACTAGGAAGGAAGGTATTGAAGAGTTTGAATAAGTTGAAAATCTCATTATCACCACTCTACCATAAAAACTACGTGACCAATTGGCAATTGTCGATTGACTCTGTTCATAATCTTTATATACGAAAAAAATAAAAAAGCCAATTTAATACGACAGAATCACAACTTTCACGAGTTATACACACACAATAGTAACATTTATATAAACAAATTGCACTTGAACATAATAAACCAAGCGCCACCAAGTGGCTGGGAAGGGAAAAAGTTTTGTGCTTTCCTACATTATTTGTCGGTTCTAATTTTGAAAATAAAAAAGTAAAATAAACCTTAAAGCATAAAAGTCATCTAGGCATGGAGCAAACAATATTATGAATTTTTAAGAACATTTATTTTCCCTATTTCTGAAAAGATTTATGTTCGTTGCTGTAGTGCTATTTAATAACAGCCAACCATCGAGATCAGTGTTTGGGTTTTGGCTTCTTCACGATCATGACAGTGCAGTGAGCATGATGAGCACAATAGTCACTTACACTACCTAAAACCGCCCTGCAAATAATTTAAGGTAGTGTCAAAGTGAAGACCTGGCTTTCATAAAACAACCAAAATAACTAGCGTGTGAAAAAGCATAACTGAAATGACAATGATTGTAGATAACTGTTTAAGATAAGTACTAGTATCGAAGTGAACCTGTACCTTTTAAAAGTCCCATAACCATGGCTACCCACAACCAACAATGAAGCATGGTGCTTTTCCACAGCATCACAAAGAACATTTCTAGGATCACCTTCCACCACTTCCACTGCTACGCCATTTACCTGTTCCAATTAGCCATTAGATTAATAATTACACGGGTATACACAACCACAAAATATATAGAATTTTGTTGTTCTTCGTAAAAAATGAAGCCAAATGATACAGCATCATATCTTAATTCTTATCTGTATTTTCTTTTTCTTTTCCCTCAAACTGGAAAATTAAAAAGGCAAATCACATTTTCTTAGAAGAATGAGTGCACTATTAGGCGATTTTCAGTACCTTTTTTATTTTTTTTATAATATTCAGTACCTTTTTATATCCCCAAAAGAAGGGTAACCTTTAATTGACTCTATAATGTAAACTAATGCACCACGCTTATTTAGCAATTGAAGTCATTAACTAATCAACCACGAGATGCAACTTGGACTTGTCTTAGGAACTAGGATGTGACGAATCCTGATAATCATGTTAGCCTCTTTCATTAAACGAAGACAAAAGCTAGTAGAGGTAGTGCTATTTCTACCACTCTGCAGCTTTGCATCATTATTAAGTTCAGCTACTGTTCAGCCTATTGAAATTGGAACAACATAGTACTGATACATCTTGTTGACACCACAGAGTGAGATCCAATCGTGTCCCGCATGGAGCACAAGGAAGATTGTTGGCGTGGGTCCAGAACCAGAGGATATGGTATGTCTCACAAGTCACATAATTAATAAACGTAAAATAAATCAAACAGGCATATCATGTAAGACACATAAAACACAGTTTCAACGTATCAAGGTCAAAACCTTGAGCCAAACCCTGTCGATCAACATATAGGATCGATAAAAGTATCATCACCCTTAACTATTGATAAAGAGTGAAGACCTTCGTTTTCTTTTTCTATAAGAAATTTCATCCTTTATCCCCCTACTTCCTTCGATCCATCGGAACAGAAGGACCCGGGTAAAAAATGGTTAATTACTTTCAAATTCTTAGTTAAAAAAGATTTTTCAAGGAAATCAAATAATCTATCCCAATGTCCTATCCTCCATCCTCAATTAAGGAATAACACTTCAAAAAAGCAAAAAATAAAATAAAATAAAATAAGAAAACTATCATGTCAAACTTTAATTGGGAAAACAATAGATGTGATAAGAAATCAAAAGAGGAGATTCCAACTGTCCTTGCTCAAAAAAATTGTTAGTCTACTATACTATACTATAGTATGGTATTTTTTTTTCCAAGTTTATTTTTTTTTAAATTAACATAAACGTATCAAAACTGCACAATTAAAGATGATAATTACTACCAAGCCAGCAGGTAGTTTAGAAGTATCGAAAATTTATTTTCTTTATATATATATATATATGCAATATGTTAAAGATTAAATTTAGTATTAATATTTGTATGAATCATTTTAAAATAAATATTTTGTTTATTTTTTAATATATTAAAAATTTTACTACTCTTTATTTTTAAAATTATTTAACACACACCCTAGGAACACATACTACAAAATATATTAATTAATAAACTTTTTGTAGGATCCAAACAAGTGGCACGCATGCATACATACGTACAAATATGTGCATAGAGGAGATTGAAAAGCATGCAAAGTTTGGCAATAGAAACTGATAGTATAAAATTAATTAAATAGCATACGGATTTCTTGTTGCATATTTCTTTAGCATGTTCAGTCACTTTGGAAGCTGTTCTTCTCAAATCCGCCTCGACAACAGGTAACACCTCAGCGGCTCCTGCAAAAAAAAAAAAAAAAAATCGTTAATTACGAAATCGGCACCATGAACAAATGAAAAAACAATGAGAAAAATGAAGAGTTACCAGGGCCAACAAAACCGACAGCAGAGGAAACAGAAGGCTTGGCATAAACAAGAAAAATCTTGAAGTTAGGATTAGGTGCAGGAGCTAGCAAGTGATTGAGGGTCCATTCGAGAGCGTACATGCTGAAATCACTGTCGTCGATTCCAATCACCATCACTTGCTTCTCTGACTCACTGGTCGCCATGGAGTTCCAGTTGCAACCTCTTAGATTCTTTGTTTGTGTCCAGGATCACTGTTGGAGTTATTATTGAGGCAAATTACTTGCGTGCTACGCTACTTTTCTTTGCGCTGGCTACTTGGTGTTGGAACTTATTCGCATTCGAAGGAAGCGTTGAATGGAAGCTAAAGCTACAGGAACATTTGAATTGGGTTCGTGGATCAAAAACATAACAGCATCGTACTATTCGGGATTCTGTTCTAGACTTTACTAGTGGAAACTAGGTAGTGGACCGCTTTTAACTGTGACCAACCACGTAAATTGTTTTCTTCTTTTTTTGCACCCAGTGGCAGTGCCAGTTCACCATGATCGATCCGAAGCTCTAGTTGTTTCCATTGACATTCTTCTTTTTTATTCGGAACAAAAATTCATCTTGGGTGGACAGGAAAAAACCAAAGGTCAATTTTATATTTCTGATAAATATTTGTTCTTTTAAAACATCTAAATTAATAAATTTTAGTTATCAGTTAATCTTAAATCTCCGAGTGAAGTTTAGAACCATAGCTTATTTAAAACTTAAAATACTGAATGTTGTCGGAAATATATTCACATCCTTAAACCAAACACCCTATTTTAATTATAAAAATAATATTATATAATTCTATTAAAACTTAAATATATTTTTAATTTCTGTAAAATGAGTATTTTTTTATTTTAATTCTTATATTTTTTATTTTTTTAAAATTTAATATTATTGATTTTAATTTCTGTAAAATAATAAAATATTTTTGTTTGGTTTTAATCTCTTCAAATTTTGAAATTACTGTTTTTTCTAAAATTTATTTTATGAAAAATAAGTAATATTTATTTTAAAAATTTATAATTTTAAAAAATATCATATATTGATATTATA
>JAMLFT010007787.1:0-14424 GCA_026544285.1 Pachyrhizus erosus | reverse complement strand
AATTATTGCAAAATTTTCTTTTTATATATATTTATATTTTATATTAAAATTTATTTTTATTTTATGATTTCAAATTCTCTAATCTTAATTTCAGTTACTTTTTAAAAATTTTAATATTATTTTTCCTTCCGAAATATTTACTAGTCATACTATAAATTAAATTATTATTTTATTCTTTTTAAATTTAATTTTTCTTAAATTTAAACTATATATATTTCTCACTTAAATTAAAAAAATACGTGTATAATGCATGAAAATACTTTGTAGTATACTATATGCATGTGGATTGTTTATTGAATTTTTTTTTTAAACTAACACTTGAGTTAAAGGTTACGATTAAATAAAACCTTCTCCAAAACATTACAGTTGAATTTCGTCTGAAATTATAACGCACTTTTATTGGAACTAATGTCCATTTGTTGGTTTATATTTCCTTCAGTTATCTTTTCAAAAGTATATAGCTAATGTGAAAGCAAAATTGAACGTAAGATTCTTTGAAAATTACGAGTGAGATATGCATAGAATCAAAATGGAGCTAGCACTATTCAATTGGAAGATATAGCCTTTATGATTATTCATGTTTGATCTAATAGCATCCACTTGGAGTGATCTCTACTACCATTTTGTCTGCATTATTATTTTCACTGATTGACATTATTACAGCTGTTTTTTCATCATTTGCCTCTAGAAGTTGATTCATTGATAGCTTTGACACTCTGTACATATATTACCTGGTTACGGAAATATTGTAAAAGTAGCCAATTTTAAGAGGCATTGATATGTTCGTCTATATAAGCAAGATAGTCTTCTAAGATTTATATAGAATCCAGCTTTCTAATGACACATGGCTATCACCAATTAGGCTAGCTCTAAATCATTCAACTATAGAGTGAAAAATATTATGTTTTTATTATTAAGGTAAATTAATTAGTTTTAATTTTATAGAATCCAGCTTTCTCTATTATTTGTTTTTAATTTTAATTTTAACTTTGAATGTCTCAGTCAAAAAAGGGGTCACACAAGAGACACTAGCAGCTAAAGCTGCTTATAATTAAAGTCACAAACTGGCAGATCAAGAAAGTAACTAGAATTAGAAAGGCATCTAAGAAACTTTTAAAATGTACATAGTACATGTACCAAAACTTCCCTATTCGTCAAAAACCTTCAACTTAACCGTTGATTAACTTCCAGCCTCAACATGTCATCTAAAGACTTTTCTTGCTTATAATTAACCGTTTTTCTATTTTGATTGCCTAATCTTTGTCATTTTCACACGTGAGAAACGAATTTCTCACTGGCTGCTGGAATTATGTGAATTGTGGAGCAGACTTTTGATGTGAGATTAATGAGAATCTTTGATAGAAATTTAATCACGAAGAATTATTATCTGCACTTGATTATTCGTAAACAATATCATTATTCATCAGTTCATAAAAAATAAAAATTCAACAAAGTTGACGCACACAACGAATCTCCCTTCACAAACACTCAATTTCCATACTATGTTAAACATTACACATTAAATTTTTCATTTCTGTTGGATGGGAGATATATCTTAATTAGAGGCAGAAACTCCGTGTCATGAACAGTGCTTCAATTTTCCTGTTGTAAACAAGAAATAGGTGCGGCTCAATTATTAGACATTTGCTGAAAATAGACATTATGCTTTTCTGAAGAGTGAGTAACACTACTATACAGCTCTGGATTTGTTAGACTACGAAAAGATTGTCTTCGCTGTTTTCATTTTTTTAAAAAAAAATTCTTAAAATCGTATATCACGTTTCTACCGAAAATTCTATATGCATCTAGCTACGGATGAACCGACTTGAAAATAATAAAACTCTTAACTTCATGCTTAGAATCAGTTTAAGTAATTAGAGCTGAGCTAGCTAGTCGAGTATACTAGTTTTCTGAAGGTATTAGCTAGATGCAAAGGTTTGTATCCTCGTTTTAAAAGAAAAAGAAGAAAAACTCAGTTTTCGTGTTAATTAATTTTATGTTTAAAATATTTTGATTAGATTAAATTTCCCACATATTCAATTGTATGTTGTTCTCGTGCCTTGCATCTCATAAGCTTCTTAATATGATTGAAAGTGCATTAATGTCTTGTTTGAATAAATTTTTACATAAGTATTTATAAGATAAAAAATAAAAAGATAAAATAAAATAAATTTTAACTTTTATAAGTTAAAATCAACTTATATATTTAAATTTTAAGAAATTATCTTTTTTAAATTCTGCAAAAACTATGACTCATTATGTGATTTTAACTTAAAATAAAAATTTAATTCATTTTATTTCTTTTTCTTTTTCTTTTTTTTCTAATTGCTCATGGAGAAGTTAATAAGAACCTATATACGTTATTTGTATATTTTCAGCTGAACTTTAATAAAGTTTGCCTTAATTGGCACTTTCCTCACCCCCGTTTATTATACGTACAGTAATTTGCTGACATATTATAGTGGTAAAGGGCTAAAGGCCTTAGGTTCTTTCCTCACGTCTTTGTGTAACTCACTCGGAAGGAGCTGCCCAAGTGGTAACTAAATTTGAGCTTAGAGTATTAGATTTCACAAAATGACATGAGTTTGAATCTGCAGGAAAACATTTATAGGTAGAAACAACCTTAGTATTTATAGTGAAAGTTAATTTTAGTTACAGGAGAACTCACAGCAGCATGTGTTTGTGCCTGTGTGACAATATGTTTGTAAAAGAGTCTTATCATCTTAATTAGGTGGTTGATTTTGATTTAAAGCTACAGTACGAGGTTCTTACACATAATGAAACAAAAATCATTCTGAATGACCTTTCTAAAATATATCCAATTTAATTAATATTGGCTGAAGAAAAGAAAATGAAGTATATTATTCTCTCAGTTCCGTATGTCTTTCATGATCAATCCCTTCCCGGCTTTCAGTACCATCTGTCACATAAATGGAGCCTTGCTAACGAAGATAGATTCTTGAATTCGTGAAAGATTCTGCATACTAACTAATAGACTCGTAATAAAATAAAGAGCAAGAGATCATAACAATAACTTCTCTTTAGTTTCTTTGATAATTTACGTTAAAAGAGAAGTTTCCATTGCTTTTATGTAAAGAGTAGTCAATCTATAATATCTCCATGACACAAGAGTATGATCTCCGGATGAAACTTCAAAACAAACTCATTGGCTTGTTCATGTGTTTTTGCAAGTCATAATTGTAAATAAAAGCATTACAATTACTAGAATTGCCACTCTTTCTAGTGGCAGATCAAAGAGATAGTCTTAGCTCCAAATCTGGTTCTTGAGTGTCACTTGATTCAGAGTTCTGACTGCTTGCGCCCACGGAACCACTTCTATGCATCTTGGTATCTATGTGTTGCGAGTCCTATATATTTATAGAAATCAACATAACGAGGGTCGTTTTCAATTTACAGATGGATAAATTATTGGGTGCCAAATTTATGTTTTGTGTGTAGTGTATCAAATGAGATTTATACAAGTTGAAAAGGCTCCTTACATATAGGTTAAGTAAAGGTCTAGTTTGAGCAGTGGAATTGGCATGTTCCCATCTGGTTTGCATCAAAGAATTACCATATATATTAGCCTAGAAATTCTTCATACAAATAATTATAGAACAAAATGAGAACAAAAATCCAACAAGTATATATAAACACATATTGCTCTTAGCTTATATTAATGAGAAAGGATGCAATAAGGCTGGAATATTTAAGTACCTTGTGGTATTAGTTGGCTGAGAATCTCCATATCTAATGTTTGTTCTTTCATATTCGGGTAGGGACATCTGCACAAGCAAACAGTGTTGTCCAATTTCAAGATCCACAATCCAAACTCACTCTTGCCATAAAAATATATCTATATTACTACACTCACATGGACATGTTATGAAACAGAAGAATTATTACTTGTACGTTTTTGCAACATTAGATGTGAGAGTTAATTCGCAAAACTGTAACGACAAAGATGATTTGAATGACATTTTTGGCTCTTTTAATCACCTTATTTGAACTCAGATACTTTTCAATTAGCAGAACACTCCATCCATCCCTTTTCTCCTAGGGTTAATTAGTACTACCCTTGCACTTTCAAATTCAACCAAACATATAGGAGACAATTAATCCAGATTCAAAAAGAAGATTGCTAGGGTTATGCTAAATATATATATATATATATATATATATATGAACTTTTCGATAATAAGAATAAATAAATCATGTCAATCATTTCCGAAAAAAGAAAAGGGTAAGACAAATAAACCACGATGAATTGCTTTGGGGACAATTTCAGCCCACTTGCACATATTGTTTTCAGTCATAGTTACTGACAACTATGAAAATTTGTGTGAAACATAATCACCCATCGCAAAAAAATGAAAACGAATAAGTTAAAAATAAGTGGTACAAATAAAACTATAGCGTGCCTGTAGAAGTGTAAAATCAAATGGCATCGGTTGAAGAAAAGCCTAAACTACACATACCACAATGTTGGATTGGAAGCCATATGAAGGTGAGTATGATGTAGATGAGGATGAGTAAGAAAAAGATGATGATGATGGTACTGATGAATAGGGTGTTTGCACCCTTGGATCTTCCTGCATGTTGATCAGGAATTAGCAAAAGCCCCCCAATATTGAATTCCAAAATCCAAGCCAAAAATATTGCTAGTTTTTGAGAGAAAAAAAAGAGGGTCTTACATTGTTAAAGTTAGAAGGATAAGGAGCGTGCAGAGGAGGATGATAGCCACCACAAGCCATTTGACCATGTAATCTAATTTTCTCCAATTGAGCAACACCTAATCCTCTTTGGGGTTGCTTTGGCTTGTCTTGATTGCTCTTCTTCCCTTTTCTTGATGAAGAAGAACCACTTACTCTTTCATTTCCCATGTTTGGCTCTCCAAAATAACTGCTATCCATGACTCTTCTCTTTCTTTGTGCTGTCCAGTGAAGAGAGAGATAGCTCTTGGTTGTGGCCTTTTGGCAAATCCCGGAAGAACTGCTTCAGCCTTAATTTCTGGCTGGGAAATCAGAGATCTCCTTTGCTCTCTTTTAAGCTTCTAGCAAACCCAGGAATAATTGCATCGCTGGATCAGATTGTGTATAGATTTCAATGTTAAGTTATATATATACTAGATTCTATGCTCCTTATCTCTCCTTCTCTACCCTTTAACTTCATTTTTTTTTAAGACAACAATGATTACATTTTTTTTATTAATATTTTGCGCATTTGTTATACGGACTTCGGAGACTATCTCTGAAAGCGATTGTCTCTCATTTAAAATGTTAAATAAGCTGTATTGGAAGACTCTATGTAGCCACGCGCCACAACGTTGGCTGCAAATAATATATGCAATTTTTTTTATTTACATAATTATTTATTGTCAATATAATATAGCCTTCATTGAATATTTGCATTGTTTTTTTGTAAATGTTTGCTCAAACTTTCTTTCCATTAAAAAATTGACTAGTGTGTGCTACGCTATATGTGCGGAGGATGATGATGAGGTTGGCACTTCTCAGTCTCACAGCAATCAGCATATATAGCCTTCTAAAGTGGCATGTAGGTGATTAATTAATTGTCTATGATTCTTCTCTACTTGATGGGTATTTTTAGGGTACTTTTATGTAAGATTATTTTGATTACACTGATCAAAGTAGATTACAAAGCTTTGTGTACCAAGAAAAAAAATATATAAAAAAGATAACAAAGCCTTAAGTAGGTTCCACTCTGCATGTGGTTTCCTAGTTCTCGGTCAATTTGTCTCAGCTGATAGTACCCTAAAGGGCCTGATCTGAAAAGCACCAGCTGTAAAATTCCATATAAGTAACTTGTTAAAAAGGGAAAGTAATAAATCAAATTTAGTAATGAATAATTTAAAACGTTGATAACAAAATTAATTTGAGACCAAATCATGTATGAATTGCAAATCCCAAAAATCTTTTCCATTCTTGTGCAGTTTTAAAAAATATTTAATTTCAGATCGAGTTAATAATTAGAATCCACGAATTTATTTTATCTTGATCTAAATAAAAAAAAGTTGATTAATTAATAAGAAGGGAGACATAAAGATTGAGATAGCTTAAACAATAAATACCTAAAAATTAATTAGTATACAACATGAGATACCAAATAAATGATTATAATAATAATCGGGTTATAATAAATTGTTAGAGATACCAAATGATCTAACTGAACTGTTTCACGCATGGTTTGTGGGTCATATTTTATGAGTTGTTTGTGTGGTGGAAAGTTAGAATATCCTCCAATTTGTTAGCCAGACATGTGAACCCATGCAAATTACAAGAAACCCCACTAACCCCACCAAAAGTATGTTATTTGTTTCTTAAGCGGATGACAGATTTTTAAACATTTACTAAGTGTTATAGTTAAAGAGAAAATAGGATTTTGTTGCTTTACGTTATTTGGGGATCTGCTTCCTTCCCTTTCTTTTCTCTTTACTTTCTTTACCTTTTCATTCTTCCTCTTCGTCTAATCTTCTTGGGGGCTGATGGAATGGCTGACCTAAATGGCACTGCTTATTTATTTAATTTATTTATTTTTATCGTGCATTGCTGCATCCACTTAGAATAATCAGTTGTGACTTCAAAATGCTGACAATTGGTTTGAACTAAAGTTATCTATATTTGAATTTTCTCTTCACGTTCAAATATTTGTTTAGTATAATAGTACTGGTAATTATAATTGAACTTATCATCTCAGGTAAGTTACCAAATTTCTATTAGCCTAATTATAGTAACTTAGAATACTTTTTTGTTCAAAGAAAATTTCATGATACATTTTTTGTTGTTAAGGTTTTAATTTAACATAAAAAGGAGGACTGGAAGATCCTTTCACCATAAGATTTTGTGGCTAAAAAAATCAGTTTAGGCAACAAAGTCATTAATTAACATGGATCAACCCTATTGGATATACCATGTATTGAATTGCATAAACAATTTGACTAAAGAAAATTTATCTTTGGCATTCAATACAAAATTGATAAGCCAGCCAAAGTCAACAAACTCAAGTTTTTTATTTCCTGTTTAGTCAAAGTTTACCAGCTACAGTTTAGGTTCCTATAATTACGTCAATATATAAATATTTTGCCACGTTTTAAAAATAAAGCATAGACCGTTACAAGAATGATAATATTTTTATTTATAAATTCTTATCAATTGATCCATGTACTAAATAAATATGATATGTTTAAATAAAAGAACTCTTTTTAAAGGATTAAATATTTTTTTTAAAAAAAAAATCTAAACCGTGTAACTACATAATAAATGATTAAATATTAAATTTACTTAAAAGTCAATTAAAAAATTATTTATTATCATATGAAAAAAGGTTAAGGATTGAAATTCTCTTCATTAATATAACATTGCCTAACAAAAATTAAACTAAAATAATGCAGACTATCATTTAATATACTATTATTATATATATAATATTTTAACTCACATCCCACAATGATATGAGTTCAAATCTTATTACAGATATAAAGATTTTATTAGTAGACGATTTATAAATACTTTTTAAACTTTGAGACATGTTCTAGTGAGTGTTCGAGATTCAACTCTTGTAAATATTTTGTAACAAAAAAGTAATGTTTTATACTAATAATAAAATTGTATGTCAGTATTATGTATCATATTACTAATATAGACATTAAGCATGCCATTAATTACAACAAATTAGTGTTAGACAATTAGCAATGGCACTGTGATTGAAGCAATAAGCAACAATTAGTTATTGGTTAGTTGATGTAATATTATAATTTTTAAAAATATATTTTTTTATCATTAATGGTGATTAGGTTGTTGTTAATGAATAAATTTTAACATAATTTTTTTTTACTATAAGCGATGACTAGATCTTTTCTAGTTTTGCCAATCCATAATCTTCTCATGCTTTCTAGTGCCTCCAATTGAAGTTTATAGGTTTGAACACAAATCACTAATGAGCAATGACTTATGAAACCTTTTTATAAAACCTTAGAATACAAATCATTAATAAGTGAAGACTAGACCATCATTTGTAAAACCCTTTTTATCATTGATGACCTTCCTTATGCCTTTCCTTGCTCCTATTCTTCCTCTCAACCTTCCCCTCTCCCTCTCATTATCTTTCTCCTTTCATATAGTTACAAGTTGTAGGTTTAGGAAGAAATGTTGGCATCAACAACTTAGGTAATGGTAGTAGAGGGGCGTTTGTGTAGTGGTAAGGAGTTTCTAGACATGGTGGTTTGTGACTTTTCTCGTTTTTTTTTATTTCTTCTACTGGTTTCATTTATTGATTGTTAATTCTTCTCTTAGATACAAGTTTTTGGTGACTTGTGTTGAAAACTTGTAGGTTTAATGACCATGGTGGCTTAAGCAACGATGACTTGAGTGCATTGGTGGCTCATGATGCATTGTAGCTTGTGGTGATGGATGACAACTTGCAACCACAACATAATGGACAAGGTGTATTTTTTGGTTTAGTAAAATTGGTAACAATGTTTTTTATTTATTTTTTGTTTAGTTTGTGCATGTTCACATCAACTTATGTGTCGACTAGTTATGGTACAACTACATCAAATTAGAATATTACCTCAAACCAAGGCTATTGTAGTGACTTTTATTGTTTAGTAGGTGGTGATCATGATGCCATTGAATCTTCAAACTCCTTCTTTGAGATGAATCTTCAAGGTAAGGGATGTAAAAAAATCCTAAAATAAAGGCGAGTGGTGTGAGAATCTTTCTTCCAAATTAATTCCTTTTTCTATTAGGTCATGTATGGTATTTATAACAACTATAATGAGCCAAATTGTGTAAAAATTCTATTACTAGGAATGCTCATTGGTTCATATCAACCTAACAAACTCGAAGATCCAAATCTAACAAATTAAATTGGCTCAAATTTTTTAGTATAATTAGGTCCAACCTAAACCAAACCATGGACACTCAACTATAATTGGTTTGAGTATTATCAAGTTGGTGTTGTTCAAACTTGTTAAATCTGAACTAAATCATATATATTATCCATTTTTTTTACCCTTGGAGTTAAGGTTAATAGACACTTGCATTTCAAAATTTCCTTTCAATGTTTTCCATCACATAATCTTCACCCAAATACACTCCATAGTACCCTTGCACTTTGCAATACCTCCATAGTGGCACAACTCTTATAGTACCTTCATACGCTATAGTGGCACAACCCTAATAGCCTTAAGTTGTAGACGCAACAGTGACACAACCAATATAACTCTAATTCCTTATAGTCCTCACACTACTATGCACCGCTTCACTCCACAATGACACAATCTTTCTTGCAAAAAAACATTATATATTGAATAGATAAAAATGGTTGGGGATGTTTCTAATTTTGTGTTGCTTTCTAATTTGTGCTCCTAGATTAAGTCTGTTAGCATTATGAACGAGTAATTTATGTGATCTTTGCAACTCAAGGAAACCATTGATTTGCGTATTTTTTTTTCTTTTTTGTCAAAACGTATTTTTTTTTTCATATTTATATAGAAAGGATTCAATTGATTTGAACTAAATCAAGCCGTTCTTGATCAAGTTGTGAAATTTTTTTAAAAAATTTAAACCAATCTAATGTGATAAAAATTGATTAGTTCAAATTTTATTTTTCCATAAATCTAATCAAATTGACCTATGAACAAACCTATTTCTTGCAATTCTTGAGCATGATGGCAATACCTATTTGTTGCAATTCTCAAGCATGATGGCAATAGCGTCTAACATTGTTCAGGTGTTTGGGACATTGGCCTAAAAATATATGAGAAGTTATTAGAAGACAAATACTATATGGGCATCTAGGATGCTAGCCAATCCATTTGAAAATTGCAACTCAACGTCTCAGACAACATCTCCTACGTTTGAGCTTGACTAATGTTTGATGTTGTGCTTCCAAAGGATGTTTGTCTTCATTTTATTGGTGGTGTTGGAGCTCCTCTAACATCTTAAACGTTTTATCCCAAGTACATTCATTATTTGTATTTTTCTATAAAATGAAAGAAAATTCCTCAAGTATATAATTATTTATACTAAAACTAAATTTAAAGTATGTTGTTAATTTTTATGACTTTCTATTCTTTTTATAATCTTTTTCCTCTTCTATTACCAATGAAATCATGTAGACAAATTCATCAAATATGGATTTATCACCATGCTAGGAAAAAAACTTTTTTATTGTTCATGGTTTGCATGATGGGATGAGGATGGAAAAATTCAACCCCTAGTTGACGGGATGAGTGTCTATTTTTTACTCTTGATGGTGATCATAGATAAGGGCCAAAGATAGTTTTAAGAGTTAGAAGTGGGGGGAGGGGAGGTAAAACATGCCCCTATCCTTGTCCTATTGTCAAACCCACTTGTACGATACACTTCATACTATTTTCTCTTTAACAACCTTTTTTTGTAACTTAATATTCAATAAAAAAAAAAAGCCTTTTGTTCTATTGTGATTGTGTTCTATTTTTGTGGTTTACAAAATGTGTGTTAAGTGATAAAAAGTTTAGTTATTTTTAATATAGTAATGATTTCAATTAATTAAAAGTATTAACATATTATTCTTTTATGTAATTTCACTTGATTTAAATTCTTCAAGACCTACTATAACTTTAAAATCCTCAAAATCTCGCTTCAAAATAAAATAAAATGAAATACCTCTTGTTTGGCTAATATATTCTTTTAAAGTGTAGTTGAAAATTAAATTACTTCAATTAACTTATAGTTTATTTGACTGATTTTTAAATTTGTTCAATCAAAATAGAAACATTTGATAAATGAATTTATTTCACAATTTTATAACTTTTTTAGATATTACTTAAAGTAATATGTTGATTACTTATTTTTATTTCTTTGTTTTTATTCATGGTACTTTTAACGATCTCATTGAACATCCAATTTAATATTACTATATATTTTAATCATTATATCATTTATTCTCTTTGTTTTTAATTATTAAATATTTCATCTAAAAAAATAATTATTAAATATTACACATACCTATAATTGTTGAGAATAAAAACGAGAGAAATAAAAAGGTTAGGGTGGGATGGACTATGAAGATAAAAAAGAATTGTTAGAAAATGGAGGAAAGAGAAGAAAGTGAAAGAGAAGGTTCAAATTAATAAAGAGAAGAAAAAGATAAAAAAAAAAATTATTTTATGATCAAATTAAAAATTAAGATCAATCTAATGGACAATAACAGTAAATAGCATTTTTTTAGAAAATGATTAGTATATGAGTTGAAAAAGATAAAAAAAAATAAAAATATTAAAAAATTAATTTAATATCAGTTCAGCATTGATCTAGTCAACACTTATTAAAATTAATGCCAAGTGTATGGAATTATATGTTATTTTTCTTTTAGTACATTGAATGTTTTGATATTATTTCGATGATTATGTACACTAAATTTTAGAGAAATAAAATTTATAATCCAATAATTTTATAGTCAATATTTATTTATATTATAAAAGGGTATTATATGTTAAACTAAATTTATAGAAAAATATGTTTTTAGTCTCTTTTAAAATTTTTAAAGTTTGTTTTAGATGTTTTAAAAAAATATTTATTTTTTGTCTTCTAATTTTAAAATGTATCATTTTTTAACTTCAACGTATTTTAGATAATATTTTATAAAAAAAATAAAAATTAATTTAGATGACGCTTAAAGGATCAAAAGTAATTTTAATGAGGTATTAACTAGTTTTAAAATTTTATAAAAAAAATTCAAACTTGATTTATTTAATAAAATATTTTAATTTAATGATTAATTATTAAAATTTAATATCACGAACCATTAGTGTAAAATAGGATATAACAAGTTTCTACACCAATTATTAAGTAACTAATGAAAAAAAAATATGGTAATAGTTTTGTAAATAAATTAAACATGTTTACATCGATTAAGATTAAAATTGATGTAAAAGTCATTTTTGCGTCTATTATATTTTTCACCTGATGTAAATAGTGGAGCAAAATTCAAGCTATTTTTTCAATTTCGTGTGCTTTTTACTACCCACTTCTCCTTTCTTTTCATCTTTCTTCTAGATTTGTGCAAACTCTAGTTTCCCTTTCCCTTCTAGATTTGTACAAAGACCCAATGTAAATAGTGGAATGAAACTCCAAGTTATCTTTTCAATCATGTTTGCTTTTTGCTACTTGTTACCCACGTTTTTTTTGTGTTCATCATTCTTTTAGATTTGTACAAATTAACTCAAGTTCCCCTTTCTCTTTTAGATCTATACAAAATCCTTCATAGAGAAATGTTCCAAAAGTTTGGAAAAGAAATGTAAAAATCGCTACGACCATACTATGACAGAGAAATACAAGAATGGTCTAGAAGTTCAATCAGAGCCACCGAAATGTTGTCAGCCATGCACGAGTTATGCGTGTTATGCAACATCGTGTGTGATGCATTGAAAGTCCCTCACAACCTCACTGCTCCTCAGACTCTAGTCCTTTGTGTTTGTACATGTTGTGCAATGAAGAGCTTGTTCGTTGTTGCGATTGTCATCAAACATCTCAATTGTGCAGTAGGCTAGTCGTCGTGGAAGCAAGAGAATGAAGTGAAGTGCGTTTAAGAGAAAGATGGAGGATTGGTTCTGATTGTGAAATGAGAGGTTTTAGCCTCATTTGTTTCATCGGTGGATAGCACTAAGAACATGAAGGATGATTTTGAGAGTATCATCGTTGACTTTTCTATATTATTTTTATTTTTAACTGATGATGTAAAATGTCATTTTTAGATTGAGTCAATGTTCGATATAAATACTCTCTATTTTACATAATCTCATAACTAATGTAAAATATTTGTTCAACATGTATTAATGAATTTGAGATTTCTAATTAAAGTAAAATAATATGGCACCAATTGATGAACACAATTGGTGGTAATTAATTTAACTTTTGATTTCATCAAAGGAGTTTAATTTAACAAACTTACTTAACAATCTTTAACTATTTAACTAATTTTTTAACAAAAACTTTTCAATCGTTTTTGTCAAGCATTATCTTATGCTACTTTGAGCTGTGTTTGCATCCTAAATATACTTTCCACTGGGATCATTATTCTATTGCGCGTGATTCTAAGCATTACGATAAATGCAGTCTACTCAGCTATGATTTGTTAACAGAAAACGTATTCAATCAAATCATGAAACAGGTGATTCAATTTTATAATTCCTTCTAGTAAACCAAATTCGTCCCCTCTAACTTGGCATTTTCCTTTTTAGCATATGAAAATAATGCGATTTGTCAAAATGCTAATAAAATCATGCCACGTATATTGTTAGTCATCATGCTCGATGACATTAAAAATATTCTTCTGACCGTATATATGATAATAACTGTAACAATCAATAAATTAGTTCGGTAAACACAAAATCTTGCGTCTCTTTCACTTTTTTTATAAAGCAAGGTTTTTATTCATAGCTCTAAAGGATATAACACAAAGAATACACATACATCTTATTGTGGAATAGTATTCTGGTGAATCACAATATCATCCTTCGGAACTTGCTTGTATATAATTCAAGGCATTGAATGGTTCGATAAAACAAAATGATTTCACACATGTATAAGAGCAACATATGCTATCACAATGAACAATGAATCACACGTACTCTTTCCGTTTATTTCTAATTGTCAATTTTTTAATTTTTATTAATTTATTTAACATTTTTAAAATTTAAAATACCATTAATTATTCTGTTGTCAGTTTATATTTTTTTAGTTTTTATCTAATCTCTAACTAATTTACACATACATTTATTGTAAAATATAAATGAAAAGAAATAACATAAAAAACTTTACAACTATTTTATTAAAATCAAAAGAATTTATCATATTTGTTGATATTTTGGTAGAAACCTTAAAAGGCACAAAAAATATAAAACATGGGATGGAAGGAGAACAGGGAAAACCAATCGGTTCTACTTTTGACCGTCATCATATTCCTAAGTAATTTTTTTATAAGCCAGGAGCTTTAAATTAGTAAAGAAACTCTTCTTCATAATTCATCTATATTAATTGAAAACTAAGCCATTTTAAATATTTTTTATAATGTTTTCAGCTGTTACTAATCAAAGTATATAATTAATGTCTTATGTAAATACTTTCACTTACAATTATATAATAGCATTTATGGAATGAAAATTTTCAAAATTAAATTCACAAAAAAAATGAAAAAAATATTTTTTTTTAAAAAGTTGGTGTTAATACTATTATATATAAATTTAATATTATATAAATAAAAAATATATTAAATAAAAATACTGTTTTTTATAAGCTTATACTTATATTTTAATAAGAGTCACAAGTATCTTTCATTAAAGATAATTTTTTTTAAATCGAGTAAGATTATTAAATATATATTTAATACTTTAATCACAAGTTTTAGTTATTTTATTAT
>JAMLFT010007786.1:0-14425 GCA_026544285.1 Pachyrhizus erosus | reverse complement strand
ATCTTATCTATAAAAATTTATCTTGTAAAATAATTCATTAAATTTTAAATATTTTTAAGGATAAGAAAACTTTTTTTATGCATTATAAAAAGTTTCGATTAAATACAATAAAAATTTGATATTCTCTTTTAAAATTTGAATATTCTTAACTTATTTAAAAATGTTAATCGACTACAACAAGTATTTTTTAAATATATTTTAAAATCCTTTAAAATTCCAATACACCCCATTAAGACATAGTTAGAAAACAAAGACTTCTTCCCTATTATTTGGATTGAAAGAAATCCAGCCCAATTAGTTATTTTATTTAAAAAAAGTTTTGATAAAAATTGTTTTTGATTAAAGATCTTGCATATCCGACGCACAATCATGATGTTCCATCAACAAATCAAAACAAAGCATGACTATGCCCATTACTTTCACTGTTTTTTTTTAAATCTAATTACATTTTTTTCTTTCAAAATTTTAAAATATTACAAATTTAATCTTTAAATTTCTTTCAAAAATTTTATCCACAATTTATAAAAAATGACAAATCTGATTTCATTTAAAAAATGTTCACAATTAAGATATTTTGTGATAGTTTTTCTTTTAAACTGTCACAAAAAAAATACATTTGTGACAATTTTTTTTATTAATTATGACTGTTTTTTTATGTGGACAGAATTTACAATATTTTATAAATTGTAAGGCAAATTTTGAAAAAGAAATTGAGATAAAAAATTCGTAACATTATATAATTTTGGAGGAAAAAATATAATATATATATTTTTATAAACAAGTTTCTAAAAACAAGAAATCATGGAATTTGCTTAAAGATGATGGAGATGAGTTTTTATCTTTTTCGTGTTTTTTGTTTATGATACACCTCCGCAGCCTCTTTTGACCCTGACCCCTAAAAACCTAGTAATTAGTGCCGAAAACAGAGGCTATTATCGTACCTTCCCTTAACGCAGCGTTTGGCAACCAACGTATCGATTCACGACTACTCCCCAAATATTCAAATCCACCACAAACGCTGCCTCTAGATTCTAGCCTTTTAGGGTTTCTCTTTCCCCTTTCCATTCACTCCCAATCCGCGAAACTCATCGGAGCAAATGCAGCTTCTTCACTCCGACGAACCCGCGCCCGAGCGCCGCGACTCGCCGGAGAAACCCGACGACCCTAACACGGCTACCGATTCTCTCGACTCCGGAACCGACGACGGCGCAGCTCTCGACGTGACCGGAAAGAGTGTCGAGTTTCCGGCGGTGGAGAACGCTGAGGACTCCGCGGAGAGCCTTTATGTGTACAAGAACGTTTACAGCTTGATTCCGAAGTCGGTTTCGCGCCTCGCGCGGTTGCGAACGCTGAAGTTCTTCGGAAACGAGATTAACCTGTTCGCGCCAGAGTTCGGAAACTTGACGGCGTTGGAGTGCTTGCAGATGAAGATTTCCTCGCCGGGGATTGGAGGCTTGCCGTTGCACACGCTCAAGGGTTTGAAGGAACTCGAACTCTCTAAAGGACCTCCCAGACCTTCGGCTTTTCCGATTTTGACCGAGATTTCAGGTCTCAAGTGCTTGACCAAGCTTTCCATTTGTCATTTTTCTATACGGTTAGTGTTCGTTCCTTTTATGCTATTAAACCTTCACTTAATTCGTCTTAATTATGCTTGCATTCACTCAATTGTGCTTTTAGATTACAAATACTGTGATACGGTGGAGCATTAAGTTGTGTGTGTGTTTTTTGAAACTATAGATACCTTCCTCCGGAAATTGGATGCTTGAAGAAACTGGAGTATCTTGATCTTTCGTTCAATAAAATGAAGACTTTGCCGGCGGAGATTAGTTATTTGGAAACCTTGATATCGATGAAGGTTGCGAACAATAAGTTGGTGGAGCTGCCGTCAGCTATGTCTTCTCTGTCAAGGTTGGAGAGTTTGGACCTGTCCAATAATAGGTTGACTTCCTTAGGATCCCTTGAACTTGCCTCAATGCATAGGCTTCAGAAGTTAAATCTTCAGGTACCTAGTTAAATATGTGGATGGGGATTTTGCTGTTTCAGACTTTGCTAGTTGATTTAACATGCTGAGCTAATTTTGTTTACTTTAAAAACGTGCACACAAATATAACATATTCTTACTCGAATGATTCATTGCATGAATTTTTTGGGTCTCTATGATAGATGTTTTAAATTACATCTTTAAAAGTCCGTATGTGTACACTTGATTTGGTTGGTTAGATCGGCTTTTTGGTCTAAACTATTGTTGTATCTGAAAAAATTACTAACAGTGCATGACTTCATTCCCTTTATGGCTGATTGCGTGTACTAGTGTCTGATATGCAATCTCTGTCCTGTTTCCTTTGCCTGAATTGGTGTTTAATATGCATTTAATTTGGTGGAATCTGACAGTGTTTTACATGGAGGGACCGCATTGAAGGTGCCTTTGTGCATCCAAGGTATTGATTTTGTAGATGTAGCTTGCATATAAAACAAACGATAATGATTCTGGGTGTACATGGGAGTGCACATTTATCTATATTTTACATTACGTCTGCATGTTAATAAGTTATAGCTATTTAATTTAATGTTTTGAATTTTTGAAAAAAAAATCCTATGATTTTCATATGCCTAAATAGCTCTTAAACATATTTCCTTACCAAAAATAGCTCTTAACATATTTGTATGTATCTTTATTGTTCAAGTACAACAAGCTGCTCAGGATTTTCCAAATTCCGTCATGGATATGTTGTAATATGGAGGGAAATGATGAAGCTAGATGCAAAGATGATTGCAGTTCTTCTGTTGAAATGGATCTCTATGAAAGCAACTTTCAGGAAAATGATGAAACCCTTTCTGACGGTGAGGCTTATAATGTACTCCTTTGGTTTATTCCCCCTCATTCAGTGTTCGCTCTTCCTTTTTGCAGTGTGAATGATTGAGTTCATGTATTTAGAGCCAAGTACTCTTCTATGAATTCTTTTGCAGGCCCTCACAATACCTCATCAAGCATGTTAACAAGCTCCTCATCTAGCAGCAGATGTTTTGCATCCCGGAAGTCAGGTAAACGGTGGAAACGGCGGTATTATTTACAGCAGAAAGCTCGTCAAGAACGCTTGAACAACAGTAGGAAGTGGAAAGCTATAGATCATGATCAGTTGTTGAGCAAGAAGATTCATAGAATTTCTGACCCAGGAAATTGTGATAGCCTTGCTTCTGAAACTTGTGCAGAAATTGTATCAAAAAATGGGAGTCTGGATGATAGTAAGGAAAAAATATTCTCTGAACGAGCAGTAAATGACAATGCAATTGGTAATGTTACCAATGATGAAGTAATTATTGGAAAGCACTTTTCTGGAGAAGATTGCTGCACTACTGAAAGCAAAGATGAAAAAGATGCATCCTTAAGCTCCTTAGAGAAGAGGCAAAGTGAGCAGGATGAAGCATCTATTTTAGAACTTTTGGAGTGTGTTTCTAAATCAAAGAGACATTTAGATCGGGATCTTGATAATCCTAAACCATGCAAGTCTAGAAAATCAATTAGTTCTAGTTCATTGTTGTCTTGCAAGTACAGCAAGATCTCATTTTGTGGAATTGAAGACCATCTGTCGGATGGCTTTTATGATGCAGGACGAGATCGCCCATTTATGCCTCTTGAGAGTTATGAACAAAATCAGTGTCTTGCTTCTCGTGAAATCATCCTTTTGGACAGGTGTTTTTTAATACCTGTTATTATTATTAATAGTAGTAGCAGATTAGTAGTGATGGTAGTTTATGTTACATTAGTTTTCTTCCTAATGTAATTAGATTGCTCATTATCTTTCAGAAAAAGGGATGAAGAGTTGGATGCTGTTATGCTAGCTGCTCAGGCATTGGTTTATAATTTGAAGAAGTTAAATGGTTTAAACAGACAGGGGAACCAGGATGAGGTTGATAACTTGCAGACAGCATCACTGCTTGCACTCTTTGTATCGGATCATTTTGGTGGCAGTGATAGAAGTGCTATTGTAGAAAGGACACGGAAACTTGTGTCTGGTTCAAACTATAATAAGCCTTTTGTCTGTACATGCTCAGCTGGAAGCAGCACCAGTATAAGTGCTTCCTCTGAACCAGTTGCCAACACCATAGAAGATATCACTCTTTCTAAGATGTCAGAAAAGTCTCTTGACTCCATTAAAAAAAGGCGAAATTCAATCATAATTCCAATTGGCTCTGTGCAGTATGGTGTATGTAGACATAGAGCTTTGCTTTTTAAGGTGGTTATTGTTACTATGTTCATACTATAGTTTTGTGCTCTAGCTTTTCAGTTTTTGTGCTGTATGATCTAATGCTAAATGAATTGTTTTACAGTATTTATGTGATCACATGGAGCCACCAGTTCCTTGTGAGCTTGTCAGGGGTTACCTAGATTTTTCACCACATGCCTGGAATATCATTCTGATTAAGAAGGGTGCTATATGGGTTCGAATGCTGATTGATGCTTGTCGACCTCTTGATATAAGAGAAGAGAACGATCCTGAATACTTTTGCAGGTATGTACGTTCTCTGAGTCAAAAGTGGATTTGAAACACCTTTTCTTTTATTGTAACACAGTTAGGCTTGGTATTATATAATATTCTCTCATTTTCATTGCTTTCACTCGAGTATAGTTATTAAATTTGCATGCTAATTAAGTTTAGTTATTCTTTATTCATGTTGAAAGATAACTTTTAGTATTAGTTCTATTCCTGTTATAAATTTAGTATATGTTAAATAATCATCATTCCTTTTGGCATTTTAGAACTTAAACTGATTTTTGAAATTAGATCTTATATCATATCGTAGCGTGTATTGCTTATGGTTTAAAATTACTAAACTAAAACCAGCAAAGCTGACTCCAATTTTAGTCCACATATTTATGTAATATTTTCATGGAACCTAACCTTGTATAAAATAACAAATATGACTGATTATCATAGATTTCACCAAACTCAGTCTCAGTGTGTTTGGATAAGGCGTTCAAACATACTTTTGCAAGTAAGCATTACATTTTGTGTAATTATTTTTAAAATACCTTTATGGAACTCTACCCTGTATGAAACTAAATGAATATTAGTGACTTTGAATATCATAGTTTTTGTACTGTTGGATAAGGTGTTTGGTCAGCATTACATTTGTAATGACTAATAAAATTGGACCCAAATGTGCATCTTTGGTAGTTGGTAGGCTGTGGCAGAATTCTGTGTTAATTAAAATCTTACTAGAATTTATTCATCATCCAAGAACTTTATTTAAATTTGACTTCTGTGAAATTATATGGGGTTATTGAGTGTCTGATGACTTGGATTCCAGGTACATACCTCTTAATCGAACCACGATCCCTCTATCATCTATAGGAAGACCAAAGCCTGATTTTTCTTTTCCATCTCTCACTTCATGTGATGAACTTGAGACAAAGGCTTCGACTACTTTAGTTAAATGCAAATTTGGATCTGTTGAGGCTGCAGCAAAGGTTTGTAATTAAACATAATGGCCATGACTTGTTCCACTTCCCTGCTGTTATTTAAATTGTTGTGATTATTTGCATATAATATAGATATATGATGCACTTTATACCCATCTTGTTTGGTATTGTAGGTGCGTACTTTGGAAGAGCCGGGATGTTCTGCGGACAAAATAAAAAACTTTGAATATAATTGTTTGGGAGAAATTAGAATTCTTGGTGCTTTAAAACACCCATGCATAGTGGAAATGTATGGACACCAAATGTCATGTCAATGGTCTATCTCAGCTGATGGTAATCCTGAACACCGTGTGTTAAGATCTGCAATTTTTATGGAGTATGTTGAAGGGGGCTCCTTAAAAGTAAGATTTTCTCTATTGTTTCTTTGTTATTATTAACACATTTTTGGTTGTTTTTATAAAATTCACACTCTTTTCTTGCAGAACTATCTGGAGAAGATGTCAGAAGCTGGTGAAAAGCATGTTCCTATGGAGTTGGCTTTGCATATTGCCAAGGATGTCTCATGTGCTTTGTCAGAGCTGCACTCAAGGCACATAATTCACCGTGACATAAAAAGTGAAAACATTCTGTTTGATTTGGATAGGAAGAGAGATGATGGAACTCCCACTGTGAAGCTCTGTGATTTTGATAGTGCAGTGCCACTAAGATCAACTTTACATGTGTGTTGTATTGCTCATGCGGGAGCACCTCCTCCCTGTGTATGTGTTGGAACACCTCGGTGGATGGCTCCAGAGGTTATGCGCACTATGTATAAAAAAAGCTCTTATGGATTGGTAAGATCCTCCTATTGATCAGTCATTTATTTTTAGTTGGAAATATATGAACAATATCACAAATTGTGTTACTGACATAATTTTCAAAAGTTAAACTAAGGTCTGGGTCCTTTGATTTTGAAGTTCTCTGTTATGTTGGAAAGGGATACTGTGTTTATGTAAATGCACTATTAATAAAAATAATGGGAGGTAGTTCTCCATGATAAAGTAAAATATATTTTGGAATAATGACTTCTCCCTTTCTTTCAGCAATTTTCTAACTTTTTCTAAGACTTCTTTTCACTGTCCCTACTATATTTCTCTATTTATCTCCCACCTATGAACGTAACTGTGTACCCATTTATGTAGTTATATTACATATGCTAATGGGGAGTGAGTATTAAATTAAAAAAATGATTCTTGGGGATGTTAAATTTTTGGGAATGATTTTTAAAATTATCATACCAAACATAGAAAGTAACATTCCCAACTTAAGGTTCTTGGAAAACTTAAAAGACAAATCCCTTACCAAACACCCCCTTATTTTCAAATTTGACTAATTGTTTTACAGTAATTTAGGTAAATTCATTATAAAGTACATGGCTGAAGTTGGATTGTTTTGGTTGCGCTTCTAAGATATTTTCATTTATGTTAAAAGAGAAATTATTAATGAGACTATCAGAGGCTAGATTAGTTTTATAAATAATCTGTTTTGATGTTACTAGCAGTACATTCATGACTGTATTATTGATATATAATCTCCTTGAAAGATACCTCAAAGAAAATGATGTACATCCAGTGTTATCAATAGTGGATGGTGGACCATGGCGGAGAGCCCAAATTCCACCATATACATATGGCAGCATATGGCAGATGCCATGGCGGACAAATAAAAAACATATATACACATATAAAATACTAAAAAACAGAATATATAACAGTAAACATAATTAAAAACATTAAAAAGACAACAAATATAAATACTAAAACAACATGTAAATACTAACAAATACTCAAATAGCCATAAAATTAACAAAATATTCAGAACTCCAAATCAAATATTCAAAACAGCATGTAAATACTGACAAATACTCAAATGTCCTAATTTTTTTTAATCCTCTTGCTCTTCTTGAATCCCAACATAATCAATTTCATTATTGTCTAGTGGGGCATATCCTTCCTCTTCTACTTCAGATTCATCAAAATTAGGTAGTTCAGTTTCCTCCTCAAACTTAGAGGTCTCAAATTTTGTTTATTCATCAACTTGAACCTCTTTGGCTTTCCCTTTTCCTTTTGACGTTGTAGTTGCACATAGAGCTTTCTTGGAAGCTTGGGCAGCTCCAATAACAATAACAACACTTGATGGCTCCTTTCTCTTTTTACTTGTCTTCTTTCTTGTATAAATTGTTGGCTCTCCAATTCCTGAAACTTCATAAAAAATTGCTCAATTAAGTGTGGAATCATCAGGAAAAACCAACTCATTCCCTTCGTCTTCATTATGATCATCTACTTGTCCCACTAACCACTCATTGCACTCATCAATGTCATCGAACGTAATAGGATTAATTTCATCTCTAATATTATATCTTTGAGCAAGTTGTTGGTTATACTTAATGTAAACCAAATCATGCAATTTTTTATGCTCCAACCTATTCCTCTTTTTGGAATGAATCTGCATTCAATAAGAATAGGATTTTATTAGTTTCTTCTTACAACAAAATAGTAATGAAATGAGATATAGTCCATGATTATTACTTGCTCAAAATACTCCAATTGTGTTCACACTCAAAATCTTTATAGCTAACTTTTGTAAGTTTGCAGCTTGTTGGACATACATTTTCCACCAGAGCTACAAAACCAATGACTTTGACTTAAAATTTAAATACTAAAACTTAAAACAACAGGAGGTGTTTTCATAGCTTCTCACCAGGTGCTGTGATTTTCCTATTTGATTTTGTAAATTCAGAACCAAAGAGACCACTACCACTCTTATAAATTGGCAACTCATGTAGAATTTTTTGTTGCACATCCTTACTTGGTACCAACTTTATGCAATCATACAATCCGTTAGTAACTTCCAAATCATACTCCAAGTTTGGGTTGACATAAAAGAACTCTGGATTCAAAAAATGACTGGCTGCATGTAATAGTCGATGAAGTTGACAATTCCACTTGTTATCAATGATTTCAAAGACTTCTTTGTACTTACCTTCGTTGTTTTGAAAAGACTTCATAATTGCTTCTTTAGCCTTCTCCATTGCTTCATAGATATAACCCATAGTTGGCTTTTCTCACTATCAACAAGTAAAAGAACTTCCACAAGAGAAGCCATAACTTCTAGAGTAAAAATCACATGATTTCAAAAAGAAGGCATAAGTACAACTTTAGTAACTTCCCTCCCTTTAGCTTCCCTGTACAATTTTTTTTTTCGCTCCATTCATTAGAAGTAAACATCTTTCTCAAATTTCCTTTCTCTTGATGAAGTCTCTCTAATGATAGAAAAGAAGTAGCAAATCTAGTAATCTCATGTCTTACTAACTCCTTTTTGTTGGTGAAACGTCTCATCAAACTCAAGATACTACTATGGCTATATATAAAGCCAACAAGACTAACTCTCCTTTGAATTGTCTTCTTTATTAAAGGAAATTTTCCAATGTCTTCAAGCATAAGGACTATGCAGTGAGTTGCACATGGAGTCCAATAAAGATGTGGTTTTTTGGCTTCCAACATCTTACTAGCCAACACATAATTGCTTACACTATCTGTGATAACTTAAACAACATTGTGCTCTCCAATCTCTTCAGCAAGGGAATCAAGTAACTCAAACTGTTTTTCTCTTGTCTTCACAAATTTAGAACCATCAATGGATTTCACAAACATTGTCCTTGCAGAAGAATTCACCAAAAAATTAATTATGCATCGTTGCCTCTTATCAGTCCATGCATTTGACATAATAGAACAACCATGTCTGGTCCACTGCTCTTTATGATCCTTCAACAACTCTTTTAGTGTCTTCCATCTCCATGTTGAGGAGTGGAACTCTAATTTCATGGTAAGAAGGAGCTGACAGATTTTGACCATAAGCACCTATGGCATCAATCATATCTTGAAAGCTTTTCAATTTAACAAGGTTGAATGGTAAGTCGGCTTGATACCAAAAACAAGCAATATATTGAAAGCTTTTCAATTTAACAAGGTTGAATGGTAAGTCTGGTTTCTGCCATTGCAGTCAAGGACGCCATTGTCACTACGCAGAAAGCGGCCACCATGGTGTGCCATCAGGAATCTGCCTCACCACGACCATGTCATGGCAGTCAGGCAGATTTCCGCCACTGCCGTAGTGCCGCCATGGCCACTATTTGACAACACTCTGTACATCTAACTCTATTATGGACTATATATCTAACATAGATAACCAGTAAAACAAGCTGATATTAATATTATATAATATGAAAAGTTGACTTCTGTTTTATTTTAGGTTACTATACTAGTAGGTAAGCTGGTGCAATGCAGGGGCCAATTTTTTTAAGTGAGAGGCTAATTATTATCCTATTTTAGAACTGAATCATATTCACAAATTGAATACATAGTATTAGGAAACTTGAATGTTTTGTATATTCTATTGTTGAATAAAACTATTTCAAAGAGTAAAAAAATAACAAATTTAGTTTTACATAATGTAAAAAGTTGTGTTTTGGGTTATTAATTAAACTGGGAAGATTAAGAGAATCGTGCTCATAAGATTATCATTGCATGATATTATGATTTATTTGTTTGCCTGAGGACTTGCGTGGGGCTAGGTTTGCTTCTCATTTGAACTTCATAGATAAATGTATTGTCTGAAGTCTTCTTTTGGATTCTCCTTTTATTCTTGTGTTCCAATTGCATCATTTAGAATGTATTTCTTAGGACACTAAATCACTAATTTGGATGGACATGTCATGTAATTCATAATTTTGAAGAGATCACTATCTCATTGGGACAAAGCTAAAATAATAAAGCATCAGTAATAATACAATTATGCTATTAATTTTGTTGTTCTGCTGCCTTGTAAAATTCAGTTTGTTTATCTAAATGTACAATATCCCTGTGTAGGGAGAACAAATTTGCTGTTCAATTCCCCCCTTTTTGTTTTAGTTAAAGTTGCAATTGCATATGTTGCTTCATGACTTTAGTTAAGGATAGATGTATAGTGAAAATAATTTAATTTGCTCAGCAACCAGAAATAGTATCTTGTGTTGTAATTTATCTTTATCTTATGACAGGAAGCTGACATTTGGTCGTTTGGATGTTTGCTTTTGGAGATGCTTACTCTGCAAATTCCATATACTGGATTTTCTGATTCGCACTTCGTAGATAGTCTACAGGTATGGTCATCTTTTGTTCCTCTTTTTGTACTCCACTGGCAGTGCTTTTCAATTTGGTTCATGTGCAAACTCCAACCTACCTGTTTTAATTAATTTTATTACAATGATCAATACAGATGGGTAAACGACCACAATTAACTGATGAGCTGGAGGTATTGAGTTCAATGAATGAACCCACAATGATTCCATCTGGTGAAGAGCTGGAAAAATCAGATGCTGAGGTAGACATGTTGAAATTCCTTGTTGATTTGTTTCATAAGTGCGTGGAAGAAAATCCAATCAAACGTCCCACAGCTGAAGAAATCCATAAAATGCTGCTTGCACACATAGGTCGCTTACAAGTTTAAGATTTTAGGAAGACTTAGGTAGGATATTGGGGTGGCCTTGTCCTAGCGAAATGTATTATCAAAAAATATATTCATTCTTTTTATTTATAAAGTAGCTAGGGCTTATCTAAGAATAATTGTTTGCACTAGGTTCAAGCCTTCAGTGAGTTGTATCGTTTGTACATTTTCAAGGGGTTAGATCCATGCGGCTCTAATATACAAGTCTGATTGAGATCTTTATAGTGTAGCTAGATATATTAAGGATTGTAAATGTTGAAACGAACATGAGTTCAACCATTCTGCAAGTGTATCTGATTAATTTATTGATGCCATTGAATTGAATCCTCTGATTAATTTATTGATGCCTTTGAATTGAATCCTGTTTTCTAGGAGCGTATTAATTTTGCCCAATTTTGGTACTATCAAGCTAGGTGTGAGGAGTTTTTTTTTCCTTAAAATAATTTTGATGAATACTAAAGAAGCATGATTGCTTTTATCTTGTATATTGTCTGCTTTCAAAGAACTCTGAATCTTTTTTTTCCTTTGATCAAGATCCGTCTAGTTGTAAAATTGCAAGGAATCACAATGAAAATAAAAAAGTTGGCAAACCATTTTTTTTGGGATAACCTGATGAGAAATGTTAAACGACATGGAATTTTGAAGAAATTTTCTGATTGAAATTGATTAAAAATTATAATTTTATAAATCTTGTTTAATAAGTTTCATTTATGGTTTTATAGTTTAGTAGAGATTGTTTCTAACACTTAAAAATTGATAGGTGCATTTGCAAGAAAGAAAGATTACTGTATCGCTAGTTTGAATTTGTTGATTGAAAATGCTGAGAGTAATACAGATGAATTTGATTGGTCTTTCTAATAATAAAGATGAATTGGATTGGTCTTTCTAATAATACAGATGAATTTGATTGGTCTTTCTAATAATACAGATGAATTTGATTGGTCTTTCTATTAAATTAGTTCCGCAGACTTGAAACCAGGAATAGCATAAATTAGCAACGACGTCGGCTATATTCTCTCGTGACAGTCTAACTGGTTGTTAGCAGGTCCCGACAATGAATAATTATTACCTCTCTAAACTCATGTTTCAACCTATCTTGTATTATTTACTTGGTTTCACATGCAGCATTTGGTGTCATAATAACCCTTAAATTATTTACCAAAAGAAAAAGTCGGCGTCCTTTTCCTCTAACTAATAACAATTATTTAGAGATTGGGAGAGAGGTGCATTGCATTGCATTGGACACTGATGTGCAGGATGGCAGCATGACACCCACCTCTGAACAGCTTGTACTCCAATTAGTTAAAATTGTTTAATGGGGTTGCAGATGCTTCGTCCCTCAGCTGCTCTTTATGTTCCCTTTTCTGTGAGCACCTAAAGTTGAGACTGGGAAGGAGAAATTGAGTGGTCTTGGCATCCTTATACAAAGAGTGCATGCAGCAAGCATTGGCAGCAACTTTGGACCACTCTACTCACAAGATTCTTGTACTTAAAATAGTTATCTCTCTCCCATATCTGCCACATCCTTAATAAGGACCAGAATCACTCCTCATTAAAAAAATCATCTACCTATATGTATGTAGGGTTCTTAGGGAACGCAATCCCAAAACACTCCTCCATCTTTGCCAGTGGATTGTGGACACAACACAACCGAAAGTGTTTTTCTTGGAGGGCCCTCAACACTCAGCAAGAACTGTGAAACTGTGAGCATCCAACCTCATTTTGAAAATTTACTTGTGAGAATACCAGGTTAGTTTACACATTAATATTGATCTTCAGTCAACAAGCATTGGTGTTTTTATGTCACAACTGCAGAGAAAAATGACCTGTGGCAATTTTTTAGACACCAGTGTTGAGTAGTATAGTCTGCACATGTGACAGAAAATTCAATGAAAGCGAAGAATGGAAATATCTTTTTGGCTTTAGATGCTGCTGTGTTTGCTTTTACATGGGGTGGTGATGGTGCCTATTCCTTTTCTTTTTCTTGTCTCTATTTTTCTACCTCCTGACTTGGCTGGCAGTTTTTGCTACATTGGTATAAACAGAGAGATTGAGACCCCAAATGACCAAATGGAGCATGCTTTCTTCAAATCAAATGCGGACCACCTCTGCCCTCTGGGGGTTTGAGCCAGCCTGTTTTGTTGCAAGCTTGGGGCATATATACACTGTGGACCCTGATGTTGAGACTTAATAGTAATTTTTCCATTATAGGCAACAATTACAATTTTGGCACAAAAATCTAACTTCCATAACCCAATTGTTTACTGGGGGAATTAAATATATGCTGTCATCTATGGCAACATTATTCCCCACTTTTTAAAAAAGTAAAATAAAAGCTTTATATTACCTTCCCATATTTTATATTTGTATTTTTTTTATATAAATCACATGGCAGTCAACTCAACTTTCTTTCCCCCTCTAAACATTTTACATCGTGCATACATTTCATACATTCTGGCAAATCTACTGAGCTATTGTTTTTCTTGAAATAAGGTATTATATTTGACCCTTAAATTAATTTGACAATAGTTTTGCAATAATCAGCAGGTAATAGTTATCAATAATAGATTTTATGGTAGCCTCTTATTTTTCATAGCCATACAATACTTTAAAAAAATATGTATACTATTGTACGTCTAAAATTTAAAATGATCTTTAAGGTTATGTTGGTGGAAGACTAGGGAGACGGCCACTGGCAGTAAGCAACTAATCGAGCATCATGATTATAAATATCTTCGTCATTATTTACTATTATCTATTGGAAGGAAAAGAATATTTGTCCAAGAAGTATGTCTCATATTTACTTGCCTTTTGTTTTTTATAATAAGCAGTGTCTCTTTTTCTATCATTTCTTTCATTCGGAAAGGAATAATACCACTGAAACATTTTACACTTACAATTATAAAATTACTTGTTTAATTATAAAACAAAGTCAACAATAATTAAGCGAATAAGAATACAGAAGTTACAAATTGTCACTATCGATATCCACACACACGTAAGTACGTAACTTAGACAATAAGTTCTTCAACAGAAAAAAAAAAGAATTATGTTATTCATATAATAATACTTTTTTTTTCTCTCTCTCCATCATACCATTCAGCATATCCCATACTTCTTTTTTCTCCTTTTCTTTCATTATTATAATTTTTTTTCTATAAATAACATTATCAGAAAAAAAACGGACTTCGAGTATTCACGCTTCCATTCCCATCGGTTTTAGGTAGCCTTGCATCATATTCTACCATTTTGTAAATTCAATTTTTGATTTCTCTGCTCTTATGTTTTTCAATTTATGTATAACAAATCGGTCATGAGTGATAGATGTAGAAAATTTTAATTGTGTGGAAGATATTTACTTATATAAATTAATATTTTAGTTTATGTATTATATATAATAATTTTTTATCTTTATACAATTAAATGTAAATAATAAATAAATATTTTTTAATATATAATTATTTGATAATTAAAATTTAT
>JAMLFT010007785.1:0-14426 GCA_026544285.1 Pachyrhizus erosus | reverse complement strand
TATGAAAACCTCCCTTCCCTAAAAAAAGGAAAAAAAAAAAAGAAAGGAAAAAAAAATAAAAATAAAGGGTTAAAAAAAAGAAAAAAAAAAACTTATAACCTTTAAAATTGAAGAAAAAAAAAAAAAGAGAGCATTAACTCCGTTAACTCTCTCCAACAAAGATAATGCTAATTATTCAAATAAAAATGCATTCAACTAAACAAAAGGAACTTTTTTTTTTTTTTCTAAATAACCCCAGGATAAATGTAGTTCAAGATGTTGGTAAATCAGTGAGATAATGCCAATGACTACAAGACAGACGTATTAAACTAGTATTTCGATCTCCATTCAATCTTAGAAACAATGGCAAGAGAACCCGGAAAACTAGTATTAAAAGGTTGACAAATGACAATAAGCTTGCATAATGAAAAAGGTTCGAGTTCTTTTTATTTTTTAAGAGGAAAATACTTTGGAGTTCTTGAGACGTTATTTGTGAAAAGAATCTAAATATGTTGTTTCATGTTTAAGAAAGTTAATTTTATAACGTGAGTATAACCTGAAAAAGAAAATGCATAGTTTAAGCATATTTGATTTTAATGAATCATTTGTAATATGTCGTTTTCCAAACCATTTTACCTTCTCTTTTATGTGTTTTATCAAAAAAGATTATGCTACCACATTGATTATCGAACAGAGAAAAAGGTAGTTTTTTTTTTTTTTTCATGCTGTGAATTTATCATTACTGTGTGTAATTATTTATCTTAGACGTGATAAAAGAATTTATAATTATTTTTAAAAAAAATTACGTACTAATGTTATAAAATAATTTTATAACATCATCTAATCTAATTAGATATTATCATGTATGATAAATTTATTAATTTTATAATAATTAACTTAAAAACTATACCAATAATTATTTATAATTAAATGACATTTTATATCATAACTATTAAATTCATAACTTTGAATTCCTCATCTATTTCATCTCAATTCTAATAAGAATAATAATAAACTCAGTTTAACTAAATTCGAGATTAGATTTTTGGACAAAATTTCCTCACACCTCTTGAAGTTTAAAATTTCACTCAGTATCCTTTTGTGTTTTTTATTTTTTATTTTGCTGGATAGCTTTTGTGTTTTTTTTATCCTACACACAAACTTTCCTTAATTTATATAATAAACATAACGACTTATTTATACCTTTCCCATTAACACAAACACTCCTTAATATTTTATGCAGTCATATGGATGAAGATAAATTCAAGTAATGTGAAAAAGAAAACAAAATTGAGTGTAATTTTATTGAATCCGGCACGAATATAATGTATCCTAGATTTTCCCCCCCGAAATTTAAATGGAGGGACAAAAGTAAATTTGAGAACAAAATTAATTTTTAATTCCCGACCCAAACTCAAGCTTGACCTGATAATACTTAATTCATAATAATATTTGAATAACACCGTACAAATTTGTATTAGTAGTATGATTTGATTCTTATAAACCTTATATATATATTGGGACAAAATTGTTGCAAGAAACGAGAGTGAGTGAGGCGAGTTTCTCTTATCTCTATTGGGACGAAATAGACATTCATTCTCTAATCTAACAAAAATGAGAACAAGTTTAGAATTGATCTTCAATAGATAAAATGAAATGCAAAAAAGCAAAATGCACTAGCGACTTCTTGGTCCCACTAATGTTTAATTCCTTTGTTCAATAAAAAGAAAATGTGCAAATATTCATGGGACTAAAAATTGTCTTAAAAAAATTAATAGATATGTATTATCGGTGTCAATTTTTTGTACAATTTTAATTAATTAAAAATGATAGTGTAAAAAATTAGGACATATACAGTTTATTTATAAAAAAAAAAATATTTATTTTTTAAGGGGTTGCTTTACTCAACTAAGGATCTACTAATGAATGGGTATCGTAAATATATGGCAAAGAACATACGAGCTACGAGTTACACTTCTTAAGGTCTATGGTCACATGATTGTACGAACCAGAAATTGTTCAAGTATAAATCAGGTTCTCTTCATCTTTTTCTGTTGACACGTAGTACTAGCTATGATTCACTCTATCTTTTTCTTCTTTATTGGGCTCACCTCTTTGAGGCTTCATGAACATATCTAAGTAAGAATAGAGCATAGTAAAATAAATAATACAAAATAATATTTTTATAGATATTTTATAATATAATGAAATAAACTATTCATTCAATTGTTTGTCAAATAAGATAAGTGTCCTTTTTTCCTTTTTTGATTTTGGTTAAGTATTGCCATTTTTTAAGAATTGAGAGCATATATAATTTGTTTTACCTGCTCACTGTAAATACGTGTTCTATTGATTGCTTATCTTACTTTACTTTCATATCAAGTTGCATGACACTAAACCATAATTTTATCGACTTCTTTATTTTTTATTTTATTTTTTATTTTGTTTTGTTTTACATAGTTGATAGGAATCATTAATGAGATAGTCCTATATATAATAAAAATAAAATATTGTTTGAATTAACTCAAGAAAATAAAATGAGTGCAAAATTGACAAAGAAAAATGGCATGATGAATTACCTAAAATTCTGATTAACAACATGTGAGGAATTAGTTAGCTAGCTGCAGAGTAATTAGGTAGGTAGACGTGTTTGTAAAAAATGCAATTAGAAATGACAATTATGTGTGCGTTTAAATTAAAAAGAACAGTCCAGTAAAAAAAAAATAAAAAGAATAGAATTGCGATTGAATGCAAGTAAAATGATATATACTATAATTTTATGAGGGTTGGAGGAAATGAGATGAAATTCATTTCATTTAAAAAATCCAAATGATGAGTTAACTACAGGTTTTATTTCACTTCGTTATAATCAATCATTTTTCCATCAATCCTAACATAATTTATGATTTCTCCCATTATTCTTTAAACTTTCTATGATGTAAATATGAACTATTACGGCCTTGTACTCTTTTTAAGTAATGTTCTGCTAATTAAGAATAGTGGTTAATAGTTATTAAATTCATCATATTAAATATTTTAAATTACTTAAAAAAATTATGTATCAACTTATTTTTTTATTTTTGACATAATAAATGTTACATTTTACAATAAAAACTTTGTACTTTTATTTCCTTGATTGATATTTTTAGATAATTTATAACATTCCTAACACTGTTAATACATATCATTATCAAACTAGAGACGCAAATTTTATTCTTTAAAAATTAACGAATGTATTAATAATGCTTTATGACTTGACACGGAGGCACTCAATTCAAGATTTTGTTAATTTAATACCCTGAAATTATATTTATTGTCTACTACTTCCACTTTAAAGTGCAATTTTGTTAATCATTGAATATTTTTTTTCAGAGACCAGATATATAGAGTCAAACCTATAAATTGTTAAATAATCTCATGCTAATTACTGTATACACTTAGTAGTATCATTGAGCAATTGTTAAGAAATTATTAAATATACAAAATTTACTATAATTTTTTATTTGTTGATTTCTTAATCATTATTCTCAAGGTAATAAATCAGTGAAGTCATTTTCTTAAGATTATATATAATTACAACTTTATCTATTAAAAACAGTTATTTAACACTAATTTAAAAATAAAAGAACAAAGTTTATAAAGATAATACATTATTTTCTTGTAATTTTTTTTTATAATAACAACAAGGTTTTAACCTAAATCTTGTGCGAATTATGTAAATCCTACTACTAGGTCTAACCTAATGTATAATTTATTTTATTTGTTGTATTATAACACAAAATACAGTTTAGAAAAAAACGTTAAAATGACACTTAAGTTGGGAGTAGTTTATACAAAAGGCTTTTTATCATCGCTGCATTTCTTTCAATGGCTTTCTTTTCTTTTTTAACCCTCCAATGCAATTTCACTTTCCCCATATTAATCAATTTAACAAAGTTAATTTTTTACAATTTAATCTCTTTATCCCAACAAAAAAAAAAGAAAGGATGATGGGAAGATAAAATTCAATCGAGAATTTGATAAAATAAGAAGAGGTTGAATCGGCAATGAAAATATGATAAAAGAATAGAATAAAAATGTCAGTTAAGTTATAAAATCTGATAATGGTACTCATACATTAAATTATTTATTTTAATTAAGAGAAAGAAGAGAGTAAAAAAAATAGACATAACGAATAATGTAATAGAAAAAAATATAGAAATTTATTGTGAAGTATACGATTAGTGTTTAAATTAGGTCCACATTACGTGTAGGAAGCAGAAAATGCCTTCCCCACTTACAAAATTATACTTTTGATTTCTTTGTCCGCGTCATTGTCATGGAGTTAGCAGTGCGTTAAACACACCAGAGGGTGATAGCAGGGAGAAAAAGACAGGTAGAAGGGGTTTTGATTTTGGAGTTTGCATTAGGGTTTGATAAAGATGGTTTTGCTGAGACTCATAAAGGAAGGAGAATACAAATACAAATAATAATTATTCAGTAATATCCCCTTTTTATTATATAAATATTTTTATTGTACACAAAGTAAGCTAGCTAGTTCACACGAGAGTTGACACCATCTCTCGTGGCTGGCTATATAAATATATATGCGTGTACAAGACATACACGTAGCGATTGAGCCACGAAAATACTCACAGGTTTTATTCTAATTTTTGTTTTACCCTGGTTGGATATTAGAGTGTAAGAAAGAGAGAAAGAGAGAAAGAGAGAGAGAGAGAGAGAGAGAGAGAGAGAGTGAGATGGGAAGGGGAAGAGTAGAGTTGAAGAGAATTGAGAACAAGATCAACAGGCAAGTTACCTTCGCTAAACGAAGGAACGGGCTTTTGAAGAAAGCTTACGAGCTTTCCGTTCTTTGCGATGCCGAGGTTGCTCTCATCATCTTCTCCAATAGAGGAAAGCTGTACGAGTTTTGCAGCAGCTCAAGGTATATATATAAATATATATATTCACCAAAATGTAACAAATTACGGAAAAATAAATAAAATAAAACCGTCTCCCTCTGTTGTTATTTTTTGTTTGAGAGAAAACACGAGAAAAGTTGTTTTTCTTTTTTCACTGTTTGGGTTTTTCCGTTTCCGTGAAATGTCTCGGCGTTTTTAGCAGGTTGAGGGTTTCTGCAATCGCGTTGCTGTTAGATCTGCAACTGGAAACACGTTAAACCCGAACAGACATACATAAAATAAATTAAGCAAGAGAGGATCACTGTTGTATTGTATCCACTCTATTTTTGTTGTTTTTTCTTTTTCTCCTCTCTGCCCTCGCTTCTTTTTTTATTTGTTTTTGGCTGAGTCTTCGGCTTTCTCTTTCTTTCCCTCTTTTGGTGCTAAACCCAGCATTTGAGATTGCCGTTTTTCTGCTCCGTCAAACAGATCTGGTTCAAAAGCGTTTCCCAAAAGTAATTTCGGAGTCTCGGGTCAGGTCTCTTTTCGGTGTAATTAGGTGTTGTGTAAAAGAAGCATATAATCAATTATTTGTTCCATTTGGAGTTTTATCTCCTAGTCTGCTTTTGGTTTCGGTGTTCAAAATCGCTCAAACAACGTAACTCGTCTCTTATTTACTGTCAAATAAACACGCCTTTATTTAAGAAAAATATTTTATGTCTCATCCACATCTCTGGGGCCTAGGGTTTCCTTTATTTCTATATAATTTTTTCCCCTCTTACCATCCATCTGTTGTGTTCTATTTTTTCTCCCATTTAAACCTTTTTTTTTTATAATTATTTTATATTTTATATATGTTTTGCCTTAGCTTCTGTACTTTTTTTTTTTTTTTTGTCAAGCCCTTGAATTACCTGGGGCTTGTTTTCGATTCACAATCATGACCAAAGAGCAAGATGGAGTTTTCTGTTTCCACATACACTCAACCGCTTGCTTAATTAATTCTCCGTCTTACTGACAGCAGATATTTTCACTTGAACGTTTTTCATGATAGAGACATTTTGTTAAGTCAGAACGGACATTTTGTTAAATCAGCATCAAAATCATCGCGCCATCTCTATTTCCCATTCATGTATTTCAATCGCTTCACTATTCCTGTGTACACAGACAGACATTTCTGTTGATGGGTTTGGCATTTTAAAATAATTTGCGTCTTCCGAAGGTTCAATTAGTACATATATTTTCTTTGTGGAAGCAACTGGTCCTTTCAGATCTGATTATTGTACTGAAAATTCTGTTAGTAACCTAGTATGTTCCATGCCTTTTCTTCTGGGTTTAAAAGGTGGCACTCCATACAAATGTTCTTACCTCACCTACATTCATAGGACACCGGTTTTCTTTTCTATAATTGATGTGTAATTAGCTCCTTTTGATGGCCTAATGTTATCACGTTTATCAACGAAAGCAGTCTCATGTATCATCGTCAAATCCAAATGCTACTCATTTTGTACAATTTGTTGGTAAATAATTAATATTAACATTAGTAATTGGGAAATTATATTCATATAATTAGTTTGTACAATTTCTTATATAATGCAGACTAAGGAGAGATAAGAAGAGAAAATAGGAAAATTGTGATATAGAAAAATTGATTTAATAGAGAAAAATATAGTAATGTACCCAATAAGCAGAAAAAATATAGTATTATAAAAAATTTGTGTAAACAATTTTATGTTTGAATGGAGAGAAAATAAAAATAAGGAGAAAAGAGAATTTAAATTTTTTAAAGAAATTTCTTGTTGGTTTAAAAATTAAAACTTTAGAAATAAAGCTTTAAAAATTATCTTTTAAAGTTTTTTTTTCTTCAGTTTGAATTATTTTTTCTCCCATCTTGTTTTCTTTCTTCTCATCTAAATAAAGGATTAATCCTTAAGTGACCGTCATTTATACTAATTTTTTTTGTGGAATATGAAATTCTGTCATCTCGACGACCTTCTTTGGTCCTGGTCAAGAAATTCAGAGGTGGATGTCATATGATGCTTTTCGATAGTAGCCCTAAAACATTTCTGACTTGACCTAAGATCTTTTTCACTCCCTGTTTACCAACTTTTTGCAACTCTTATGCTTTTTCCTATATTTAAGGAACATTCCGATCCTTGCCTTCACACGGGGTTTCTACTCATTACTTTTAATTCTAACTTAAGTTGTTCCTGTTAATCGCCTGGAAAAAAATGTGTGTCCCTTTTCTTATTGATGTTGGACTTAAAAGTAAAATTGAAGTGAAAGGATGTTTAAGAAATGGGATAATTTGTCCTTGATTAATATTATTGAGCAATAATTTATATTTGTAGAATATAGTTTTACTGAATTTATCTTGGTTCGTTTTGTATGTACTAAGAGCATCTGACATCTAGCTTAAACAAATATATATATTTTTTTTCTCAAAACGTGCAGCATGCTCAAAACGCTAGAGAGGTACCAGAAATGTAACTATGGTGCGCCTGAGGCTAATGTGTCTACACGGGAAGCCTTGGTAATGGTGAATAGTCTCATCTATCTATTTAAATGCATTTTTGCCTCTATTTAATTTTCCTAATTTGATCGCTGATATTTTTACCTCATTCATTTCTGTTTATGTTTTACTTACAAGGGTATTGGGGTTCCTGGGCTGCAACTATTTGCTTAAATATTCTTAAAGGGGGGTAACGGTTTCATATTACGTTTAGCATTGTCGATATATGCTGTGTCGTGGTTGATCAAAGGTTTACCTTGTTGATTATATAAACAATTAGCAACTGCAGTAAAATCACCTTAATATAGTTCTAGTTTGAAAAAGAATTTCAAGGAGATAAACAAATATCAATAATAAAAAAAAATACTGAAATCATAATTCTTTTTTCTTTAGCAAACAAAAATCATGCTGTTTTTTGTTCACTGACTGGTATAATTAAATTTGTTGTGCTGTAAAACGTTTAATTAACCTAACGCAACTGTAAAATACAATGTAATCTTATTTTCAGTTAATAAACTCTTAATAATTATAAAAATATTTTGCTTCAAAAAAAATAATTATAAAAATATTAACTTGCTTACATATTGTTGTTTGACATAAAGGATTTGTAAATACAACAAAAGTCAAGTCTTATCCAATTAACTGCTTTCATTAATTAATGTTCAATAAAACAGAAAAAAAAAATACCAACTTGGAAACAAAATTTTTAAAAGTGATATTTTAAAAATTAACAAAAGCATATCAATTTTTTTAAAAAAAAGTCAATCACTTCTATATAATTCTTGTCTAACGCCTAAACAACTTAACCTTTCACTGATAGCAAGCTGGATTATATCACTTTGCATAGCATAAGAAAAGTAAAAAGTAGATTATTACCTTGTTTTAAATCTCTGGCTGAAAAGTTTCCCATCCTTTACTGAATAATTTTCTTGATAAACCCCTGTCCATCGATAATTCATGTATTTGTTTTTACATTTAGAGACTGCCATCTTTCGTTTGAAAGTGTGCATTAGTCTGCGTTACTTTTGTAATTGTAGCCAAAAGTATCTCAGAGAAACAGAAAATATTGCTTTCGAAGTCCGTTTAGTCTTTTGTATAATGTAATTCATTTTTTAGGCACCCTAAACTTTTTTTTAGTTGTATCTGCATCTAAGACTTCCTGTTCATATAATTGGCCCAACATTGGACCATAGTTTTGGTAATGTGATTACAAAGATACATAAACTTTAAGGACACATTCATCCAAAATAAAATTATGTCATTTTCCTTCAACTTATTTTCTTTCTTAAGCTGTTTCAATTAGGTTAAGATTATTCATGATCAGTGGAGCTGCTCCAAATAGTTCCTCACACACAAGAACTATTGATTGTATGCCATCTAGGCCAGTTTCGTGAAATAGCTAGAAAGTATCTAATCGAGGCGGTTATGGCGGACAGAGAATTTGGAAGGATTTTCGGATAATTATATTCTGGTCTCTATTAGCATATCGAGCACCACACACTCACCTAGTTTTATACAGCAAATCGATTTTCATAACCTACACGAAAGACACAAGTTTTAATTTGATTAGATAAATTTGATCTAGTTCCTAAATTTATGCATATGATGCCGATGTCCTTCATGAAGTGTTTAAGGTGAGCCTCCAATTCTAGCCTAGGGAAAAACACTTTGTAGCAGACCCCTTATTATTATTTGAAATTTTTAAAACTTATACGTGACACTGTAAATAATAGAATGTTAAAAAGAATACATAACTAATATATTAAACAATACATTGCTAACATTTTTCTTTCTGCCATATTATATTGTCATGAATGTCTCCATAGTGGATGACGGATGAAATTTTTTGTTCTTATAGTAACTTTTGTTGTGTGAACCTGTGACTTCATTTGTGCATACGTGAGTCTCCATTTTGTGACACAACCCTTTAAGTTTTGCAGAATAAGCATTGATCTTAAAGTTTTGATTCTTTCCTGCAAAAAATGTGTCATGAACCATCGCTATTTTGTAATTAGAAAATTTCAAAAGTATATATTTCCAAACTAATTAGAGTAATCAAGGTTGGCATTCCCTTCTATCAGTAAATTAATGTAAGCAATAATAGAAGTAACTTAGGAATAGAAAATGGTATTTGTTGCAATAGGAATGCAACTTTGGTAACTGCATGCTCTGGGCTGAATCCCTCAGCCCTTGACGCTTTGCTTATACTTTAGCTTAGTATAGTCTCCCAGTACAGTAAGTATTTGCCCTTTTGTAACAACAAAAAATGGCAGGGGTTGAAGCTATGCGTGAATTTTGCCATCGATAACAAATGTGTTGAAATCCACTTGCATATCGAGGAAAACGAGAAAAATAAACTTTAATTTGAGGGTTCAATTATTTGCCTTATGTAATTACTAGTATCTAATTTACGTTCGTTATGTTATTACTGTTTTCTAATTAACGTAATTTAGTGTGTTCATGAATTGTGTTCTAAACTTGTGTTTGGGTGTTTATATATTCACATCATCCCTTCATTATCTTGTTTTAGTTACTTATATCAGCATAATTTCATAAATACTTTTCTCTCTTTTTTTTTATCTGAAATGCTATTTGTTGCAAATATGCTTATAGTATTATTGTAACAAAATCCTATTTAATAATAATTATTATTATTTGCGATGTCAGTGGTTTAATTAAGTCCATTAAAACTTTTATTGTTATGGTTAATTTTTTCCACAACTCGTGTATTCCATGCATCTTTACTCTCTATTTTCTACTCAAGTCAACGACTTTGCAAACTTTAATACCTTGAATTTTTATAGCATGCCACTTTAGTAATCCACTTCGACGAGTTAAAACCATATGAATTATATATACCACAACCTAGAAACAGATAAATGAATTAGAATATGGATTATTAAATGCGTTAGAGTACTGCCAATTAAAAAACATTTAGACGATAAAGATTAGAATATAAATACTAGCGTATATGTTTTATGAGAGTTTTTCATTTTTGGCTATTGATTATACAAATATTTTTAGTGACTATAAACACAATTGAATTTACTTATAGCCTTTTAAATTTTTATTAGCTTTAGTTATCATGAATTTATTTTTTTTAAGTCTTTGAAAATCACCTTTGGGTGGTATTTGTTTATTCAAGTTGAATTAAAAGATCATTTTTAAATGATACGTAAGTAACATATTTAGATATATGTCACATTAAAAGTAAGTAAATTTTTTGAGAAAGAAATCAATATGTAATAATGAGAATAATATAATGCAATTTAAAATTTATAACGAATAAAATTATTAATTTTTTTAAAAAATTAAAACCAAATTTACCAACATATTTTATCCTACACTTTATCCTAGGTGAGAGGTTTGTGCGTGACTAGCTTGTGCAAGTAGAATAATACTCGAATACTAAGGAAAAAGATTTAAGAATCGATATATATGCATGATTTCGTATATGTTGCTTTAATTATATAATTTGATTTTTCTACCACGACTATAGGAGTTAAGCAGTCAACAAGAGTACTTGAAGCTGAAGGCACGTTATGAGGCCCTACAACGGTCCCAGAGGTACTGATGCCCTATTGGGCCTTCTAGTATGGCTGATTATTGGTTGATATACTATCATTGTAGGGCTAAAGCTTCTTCCACCCCCATAAAAATCAAACAAGAAGGTGTTGTTTGATTCTTTTGGGTACAGAAAGAAACACTCTCATCGAAGTCACTGTTGTATTTAACTTTTACCCTCTCAGGAACCTTATGGGCGAAGATCTTGGTCCTCTAAGCAGCAAAGAGCTCGAGTCTCTTGAAAGGCAGCTAGATTCGTCCTTGAAGCAAATAAGATCAACAAGGGTACTCAAATTTCCAATTTTTTCCAATTACCATGTGAAATTATAGATCTAGGAACATATGAGCCCAATCTTGAAATATCCCCACATATATATATATATATATATATATATAGTCAAGCCCATTTTGAGAGCGCTATTAATGTTGCTCTGAAGTATTGGGGGCACGTGATTACCATAAAAATTGAAAGGGTTGAGTAACTTACAAGGAAATTACTTTTCTTTCTCTATTGATTAGTGAAGAGAAAAACGGTTATATAATATATCAATCTCAAAATATGTAATTTCTAAGTAAAATCTGTGTATATTATTTGAACTCCTGACCAAAAACACGAGTTGACCACATATAATTGTACGAGTAGTATATGTATTTTATTTGGTTAAGTTTGTTTCCTTTACAGACCCAGTTCATGCTGGATCAACTCTCTGATCTTCAACGTAAGGTATGAAAACAATTTTACTTCCCTTTGCCACCGTTTACCATCTTCTTCTGCCATATACCTGCGTTTGTTCACCAATTTATGTCACTTGTGTAGGAACACTTGCTAAGTGAGGCTAACAGGTCTCTCAGACAAAGGGTATGTTAGAACTCATCAACCTATGTAAAAATGCATCATCCCTCAAAGTATATGGTTCATGGTCCAAAGATATAATTGATACATTTAAAATAATTCTTAAACTCGGTGTTCCATTTCAACAAAATAGAATTACCAAGGATAAGAATCATGCAGGACCAAAACATTGCAGTAAGATACAATATATAATCTATCTTGGAAGGGCGAAACCCTGAACAACTGGTATTGTATTGTCATATTGAAAATTGACGGGTATAAATTACTTTGTCTGCTGTGTAGCAGTTGGAAGGTTATCAAATAAATCCACTCCAACTTAATCCCGGAGTTGAAGAGATGGGATATGGCAGGCATCCAGCTCAAACTCAGGGTGATGCCCTCTTTCAACCAATGGAGTGTGAGCCAACGTTACAAATTGGGTATGCACTCATTGCTAGTTGACTCAATCATTGATTACTTACAGTTCACAATATTACTCTTGAAAACTGTATCACATGATTCGCTAGTAAGGTAGATAAATGCATCAGAGACAAATTTGGTTCACTAGTAACTAGTAAATATGACTATTGACTAGTATAGACGTGGGGTCACATGAGATGGTTGATTTGATTAGCATAACTATATATAATCTATTTAGAATTTTTCTATTTAGGCGAAAGTTTTTTTAGATTTCAATTATTTTTTAATAATGATTTTGTTCAAGTGCAGGTATCAACCTGATCCAGTATCCGTGGTGACAGCAGGCCCAAGCATGAGCAATTACATGGCAGGATGGTTACCATAGTAGGAAGCCCGGTGGCGTTTCCTGCAGAAGTTCCACTGCACCAGCACATTTGCCGTTCCAATTTTATTTGAAAACGGAAAAAAAAAGGAAGAAAATTTCTTTGGATGTAATGAAGCTGTAAGTGTCTACTGTGTATGAAGTAGGAACAAAGTTAAGCAGTGTTGTTTGTGTGTGCGCTTTCATAAAACTGCACTTCATTGCTTCGGTTACTGTTTCTTCCCTTATAGTAAGAGTATTGATAGACAAATTATTAACATCTCCCCAGTTTTTCTTACACTTCATTTTTATCTTTTTTTCGTTCTCTTTATTAATTATCACATTACTTATTATATTTATTACTTTCTTAGTTTTTTCTTTCTACTAAAAAGAAATAAGATGGACGTTAATTGCCATTTATAATAATATATGAATACCTTCTTTACTGCACATACTCTATTAACACTTCTTTTTCCTTTCTATTTTTCTCTAACGATCGCCTGCAGTTTAGAAAAGAAACTGCAGGAGGGTCGTGCAGTTGGATGCTTATAGCATAAAATGTACATTTTATATTATGATTTTATGAAAAAATATGAAAAAAATACTTGTTATATTTTATGACTGTACAAAAAAATATTGTGATTTTATGAAAACACTATTTTTTATGGCTCGGATCTCCTGCAGTTGTTTATACAACTGTAGAGGACAGTGATCCATCTTTATGTACCGAAGACATTGAATGTCTAATATCATTTTTACATTTTTATTATAATATTATAATAATAAGAATAAAAACAAGAATACAGCCGGTATCAAAATTGTTCTGCACCGACTTGTTGGCCTGAATCACGTGCCAATGACTTCAGCACATCTAACATATATATTACTTTCTATATTTTAAATTAATTGAGGTTTAAAAAATATTTTTTTAAAATTTTAATAAATATATTAACTTTTTTTAAGATAATAGTAAATGAATATTTAATATTTTATTAAAATTTTAAAATATCAATTATTTTAAAATATTTTTAAAATAGTTAAATTATAATTATTTTAAAATAAATAAAATAATAATTAACTAATTATAATTATTGTTTCGAGCTTTGATAGGTTAGCTAGATTCAATGGACTTCGTTTGTGTATCGATACGGATTTTCAGTAATAATGAGAGAATCATTGTTGGAAAACCAATCGTTATTAAAAACAGTTTTTGAAAAAATTTCAGTTAAATTTATTCTTGACACAAAAGAAACTAATTAAATACATATTAGTGTATCTTGGAAAATTTATTATTAACAATTTTTGAAATAGTAAAATTTGTTTTTGAAATAAAATGAATTAATTAAATACATATTGAATGCATATTTTTTGAAAATTTATTATTAAGAAATTTTTAAATAATAAAACTATTTATCTAAATTAAAGATTTTAATTTCAATGGATTATGAATGTGGTTTTTTTATATTATTAGTTAATAAAAGTATTTAAATATAATTTTCAAAATAATTATTGCAAAATGTAATTTTAATTATATAAAATTTGGCAATGGAAAAAGTATGCCCTTTATTTTTAAAAATAAATTGATATAAAGACACATTATTACATTAATTATGTTTTATAAAGTTGTACCTGATAACACCATGGAGCGTGTGGCTATGAATTTATTCGACGCCTACACTTTTGTCTAAAGTGTAAAGTAATGTGAATTTAATTTTTGAAATAATAAAAATATGTAAAAATATAATAATTATATTTTTTTGTACAACTTAATATGTCACATGGTTTAAAAACTTTATAATTTAATATATATTTTTTTTCAAAAATTACAATTTTATATAAAAATTAATTTTTAAATATTTTAATTTAATGATAAAATAATCT
>JAMLFT010007784.1:0-14427 GCA_026544285.1 Pachyrhizus erosus | reverse complement strand
ATTAACAAGATATTATTTATTTATTTAAATATAAAAAATAAATATAAAAAATTTGAGAATTGAAAAAAAATTACAAAATTTTTAAAAGAAAAAATTATATATTTTTATTTTAAAATAAAAAGATCAAAATTATGAATTGAATAATGTAAGAGAATCAAAATGATATTTAATCCTAAATTAAACCTAAACAATATTGCAATTATGAGTAAAACGGATGTGAAAGATAAATTATTATGTGGTCTTGAATCATCATGTGTTCATAGTATCAATTAATTTTAATGTAACACATTAAAGTTTTTCAATTAAAAAAATAATATTTAATTATGCATTATATAAAAATTAGTTGAGATCATAAATTAACAGTCTAAAGTAATTTTTGGATGTGAAAAATATAAAAAGTCAAATGATGTGGTAGGGGTTGTAGTTGTGGAACACATCTTAAAATACAATTCATTAGCCATGTTGATTTTTCTTTACCTCTTGATTGTTTTCATAAACCTGATATTTTTCTCAAAGCAAATTCAACTTCTAATCATTTGTATAATTAACACATTTCAACTCTCTTTTTCCCTAGTCTTGCAGCTCTATGTTGTTGTTGCCTTATAGATGAGTGTTGTTGTGACCCTTCCATTTTTTTTCTCTGCTGATAATATGTTAGTTCTTGCAACAAAACATAAAGGATTTTCCCATAAACTCATTGTAATACTTCATCTAGCAACATGTATATATGGATAGTATTGATTTATCTAGAGCTTTTTGTTTACACTCTAGTAGTCTGGATGGTCAAATGGGGTGTTTATACCCTCTTTTGCATGTTCTTCAACTATTTGATTTGCATATTTTTTTGCTTTTAACTAGAACATCTCAAATGACAATGTTAGATATACTCGAACCCTTTTTCTTGTTTATCTAGAATTTTGGTTATATCTTCAATGTTAAGAATTCAACAAATAAGATTTAGAAATTAGGGACTTCACCGCTGATAGAAAAACTTTTTAGAGTTCTCTTAATTGAACTAACAACAAAGAGTGTTTTTAATTTGAAATTATTTAACTTAGAATTCAATTTTGACAATTACTTCAATTTTAATTAGTGTATTTGTCGTTCTCTTTAAATATCAAATTCAAATAAGAAAAGATAGTTTGTTTTGATCAATAAGCATCAGTACTTGAACTAATAATATTTACAATTCATTCTGATTATAATATTATTTATCTTATTAATGAAAATTATTAAGTAATTAATAAACTAAAAGAGTTATAGAAAGATATATATTTGTAAGAATGTAAAGGAAATGAATGAAATCTACCATACTCAAAAATAAAAGGATGGACAAAAACATACATGTTTTTATAAAATTGAAGTGTCGTGAGTGTGGCATATTAATGTAAAGGAAGTATGTAGTGCTCAAAAACTAGAAAATAGATACAAGATTTTGCATATTTATAGAAACTAGAAATAACATAAAGCTACTTCGGTTTAGACAGGTGTTTCGAGCTACTATAAGTGTTCTGATGTCATGTTGACACCTTCCTTCATTCTTGTCCTATCCAATAACTTTAGCTATTTCAATGCCCATTTCATCTTTATCAATCTATTAATGATCTCGTAATCAAGAAAGACTTCCTACTCTTATAAGGTAGTCCCTTTTTATCTTCCTCTTATCTTTCTCTTAATTTTATTTTTGATATATTTTCTTGAAAAACTAAGCCTCTCAAAATATATAACATCCTTTCGATAAAGAATCTTTTCATTATCGTCACATATCTTTTTTCTATCAAAAATACTTTTTCAAACATAACTTGTAGGTTTTCTTTATTAAGGTACATTATGTTGGATCAAAAGATAAATTAGGACCCTCTAAAATTTTGATTTATGTAAAAAAATATATTATGTTGTAAAATATGCATTTTAGTGTTAAATAAATGGAAGCTATATTTGTATCAATGTCTATCTAACAAATAATAGCATAAATAAAGACTTTGTTTAATAATATATTATATCTTAAATATTATGATAGTTTGATCCTTTGTATAGAAAACAAAATTTATTCTTCATAGGATCTATAATAAATTTATTGATTAGGCACACACTCCTGTAGGTTAAGTGGTTGGAAAGGATTTTTTTGATGGGTCATAAGCAAAATAAAATCCAATCTTTCCTATCTAGTGTACATCCAAACGACTGAAGTGTGAGTCTTCACTCTTCAGTTTCTTTTCTCTCTCTCATTTCTTTCTTTGCTATTTTTTTTTCATCTTCTAAACATTGTTTAAAGCAGAATATATATTTGTCTTGGTCATGGTTCTGGTTCAGTATTTCCTTCACGCATTCTTTCAATTTCTGCATTTCTTTAACAATTTTCATTTATTTCTTTCCTTCACTTGTTTGTTTACTTCTCTTTACTATCTATTAAATCTATTTTCAAGCATGTATACTTTTTCTCAATTTAAATTCTGTCAATTTTTATTTTTGCCCATTTGCAGCTCCTGAAGACGAAGGTAGGATTCAAAGTAATTGAAATTGCGATAACTGCGTCCATATTTTTAGGAATATAGAGTTTGTTTGAATACTTTTTAAAGATTTTCTATTAAAAAAAGTTTTATATTTTCATTAAGAAATTTCTTTAAAACATTTTAAATTTGTATCCAAACATATCCATAATCGAGGTAAAAGAATTCACATCAGCACTAAACGGGATTCTATGCAGTGGTAGCTAATTGAATTTACAGAAGATACAACCACTTCTTATGATCGATAGTAACCCCATTAAAGGGGGTAGGTTCAACAATCATCTGATTAAGAAATTTGGTATTTGAAGCCTTTATTACATATGCATCTATACATTTCAAGATAACGATCAAGATTTTCTGCATTCATACATATAAAGGCTTTTGACATTTTTTTTAAATATGTTATCGTCCTCTACCATGAATCAGAAAAACTGATCTTTTTGAATTGCTTGCTAGTTAGACCATGGGATGACCTGTCACATTGAAAAAACATCTCATCTCTTAGAACATCAGAGTAGGATTTGTATGTCTTAGATGAGAAAATTTGATGATAAAAATGTCAAATGCAAGCTCTTCTTTCTCGGACAAGAAAAATCAGTTCGAAAAATCACATTTAAATATCAGCTTTTAAAAGTTCTACTAGATTTGCTTTTGCTTTTTCTATAAATTGAAGCATTGAGTAGACACTATGAAATGAAATATAAGTATCTAGTGAACCATTTTGAAGTTCTGTGGCCAACAACCCTCTTGTCTAAGACCTTATCAACAAATATGGGACAAATGAAAAGAATAGCACATACCTAATGCAAAATTTTCTTTTCTCAGTTCTTGTACTTCATGGTTGCTTTATCAAAACCAATGGTTGGAAATTGTTTTGCGTACTCCTCAACATCATGGCTGAGCTTTGCTATCTCTGACTGAAAGGTAGAAGATGACTGAATAGTGGCCAAGAAGTCCTTCAGTTTCGTTCCTGATTAAAAATTTTCAACAGCAACATATTATCTTATTAATCACCCAACAAGCCAACAGAAAGAAGTTAAAAGCATTTATTTATATAAGCCGTGTCCAGATAAAGAAACAAACACAAACTCGGAAAGCATAATGAAGATCTATGAACCTTTGCTCTCTCCCTTAACCTTCACAGCCAACTTTACTGCTGCATCAAAAAACTCTGCTACCTTAACAAAATCCTCCTCAACAAATCCTCTAGAAGTAAGAGCAGGGGTTCCTGAATTCCACAAGAGCAATCATGTGAGTGACAAAAACTTAAAAAAATGAAAATCGTAACACAAGCAACATAGATCCTGTAGTCCTGTACCCATCCTGATGCCACCAGGAACCATAGCAGACACATCTCCAGGAACAGTGTTTTTATTGGCTGCAATATGAACTGCTTCCAGCACCTTCTCAACTCTAGAGCCATCAATACCCTGAACGTTTATTTTATAAAAATTAGTCTATTTTACTGACCCATTAGAATGAAATAAATTACTGCTTTCTTTTATTGTCTGACATAACACATGCATTGTAAGATGTTACAGAATTTCTCCTGAATGAAACCACAGCAGTAAGTATTAACAATTCATATCAGTTTTATGACTATAGCTCAAACAACTAGCATTACATGTGATGATTTATTGTTTAGAGCCACCGACGCTTACATGAAATGGCAAAGAAGATTCCCATTACCTTATTCTTCAGATTCACCAAAACCAGGTGATTCTCAGTTCCACCAGAAACAAGCTCATAGCCCCTCTCACTCAGAGCCTAGAACATATTATAATTTCAGTGTTAGGTCCAAGAAGTTAATTTCTTGGATATGGAAGGCAATTTAGTAACTACTCTGTGGATTAAAATCCAAAATAGGCAAGAAAAGGACTTCTCTTTTGTAATGTACCTGTGCAAATTTTGAGCTGTTGCTGAGAACTTGCTCTTGATATGCTCTATATTCTGGAGTTGTAGCCTGCATCCACAAAGAGAAAGAAATATATATGACCATTAAAAAAATATACAGAGTACATATTAACATTCTCACAATCAATTATTTTATGAAGTTAAAACGAAGTTATGGCTCCTGAGAATCTGCTTTCCAAGTCATTTAAATAATACGGAGAACCATTTTTGGCTACTCTTATAAAGCTACAAACTAATGCCCACTTGAAGACTTGTTCACCCACCCATTTGGCATATAATGAAGTTTCTGTGGATTGCAGAAAGTAACATACATTTTCCTCAAATTATGTCACATACCGAATCAAATCCCTTAGAACCTTATTATTATAAGATAGAAGAAAAATCTTACTACAAAGCCATTTGATTGTCATTGGCATCTGTAAGTGGACACAAAAAAATAAACTTAAATATCATTTTGGTTCCTAAAATATAGTGTCTTTTTTATTTTGTTTCTTGATAAATTTATTTTATTTTATTTTATTTTGGTTCTTTGAAGATTATTTTATTTTGTTTTAGTCTCTGATATCAAGTAACAACATTAAATAATATCGTATCAGCAACTTCAATAGTTCACTGACTTATCACATCATCAAAAAGTTTGATAGGATATTTACATTTTTTTTTTCAATAAACTGTATTTTTAAATTTCTATTTATTTAAAATAGTTAATGACATTAAATTAATTAATAAAAAATTTAAAAATACAGTTTGACAACAAAAATTACACATGACTATCCTCTTATACTCCTTGATGACATGACAAGTCACTAGATTGTTAAAGTCACTATTATGTCATCATTTAAAACAAAAGAAATTAAAATCAAAACATTATTTGATATTAAGAATTAAAATTAAAAAAAAAATTTCAAAGGATCAAAATCAAAATATTTTTTTCTTAAGAACCAAAACCAAAAAGACGTTATTTTTTGGAGATCAATTTCATTTTTAAGTCCAAAAAATATGAAGAAAAACAGACAGTGACAAAGATCCCTTCCATCTCAGTCTGTCACTATTGAAATACTGGTAAAAGTAAAGATCATATTATGATCTTCTCCACTTGTTTACCTGCTTCAATGCAACAGCTAAACCAGTAATAGTGTGGTTGTGAGGGCCACCTTGCAGTCCAGGGAAAACAGCTTGGTTGATTTTGTCCTCATAGTCGTACAATATCTTCAAATTAAAAGAAGAATTACTGTTATGAATTTACACCAATTCAAGTAGGAAACAACACAAACAATCCTATTGATGAAAATGAAATCTTAGTACCGAAATCAAAATAAACAGAAATGTCAAATTAATTTTTCCTGGGAACTTACCTCTTTTCCTTGTTTGTTAATTTCTTTAACCCCTTTTCTGAAGAATATCATAGCTCCACGAGGTCCCCGAAGTGACTTGTGAGTTGTGGTAGTAACTATATCTGCATAATCAAAAGGTGATGGGATGACACCAGCTGCAACCAATCCACTGATGTGTGCCATATCTGCCAATAATATAGCTTTCTGTTTATCGCAAACCTGTAACATGCTTCACAAATTTAACCTTGGGAGTTCCATACAATCATTCAAAGTAGAAGGTACAACAACAACAGCAATATCCCTTCACCATAAAAAAACACAGCCTACCCTACTCAGTGAGGTCGGCATTCATAGTAAAATGTAAAAATAAAAAATTCTAACGTACAATCTACTAATAAAATCATCCTATACTGTATACTTGTGAGTGCATATTACCTTGCGTACACGATCATAATCATACAGACGTGCATAAGCACTAGCTCCAGCAACAATTAATTTTGGCCTGAAGAGTGTAGCCATTTTCTCCATCTGCATTTCAAGATTTCCACGTCACATAAACCATGAGATGACATAAAAGGGTGACATGAAAATATCAATGAAATGTAACTAAAAGTATCACAACCATGATAAAATATACTCTGCGATGTTACCTGGTCATAGTCAATGTATCCTGTACTTTCGTTCAATCTATATGGCATTGTCTCAAAAAATATCGAAACTGCAGATATCTTTTTGGTATCAGTCTGCATAGTAGCAGCAGCAATATTAGATGCAAATAAACAGAAGCTAAAAGAATTGAGAGAGCTTACATGAATTTAAAAACAATTAACAGAACTCGTCTGGAAAACGCAAACAGTCCAAATTGATTGTCATACGATTGGTTGCCATTAGGTCATATAGAAATATAAATAATTAAGTATTTAATAAAAGATAATGTTTTCATAATGACCGCAAGGTCAATCATTGAAACATTATCAAAAGAAAACCGCTATAATTGTTAAATAGCCATATATGTATTATAGATTTCATAATAAAGATTAAATGAATGGTGGAAGTTCAAACTTCAAAAGAACCTGATATCCATGAGAAAGATGGCCACCATGAGGAAGATCGAGTGCCATGATTCTCTCATGGGGTTTTAGCAATGCAGTGTAAACATGAAAATTTGCTGGAGACCCAGATAGAGGTTGCACGTTCACTGCAATTAAGGGGTAACAATGACATGTCAGAAAGACTTAAACAAACAACTAATACTTTTAATGAATCTACAGAATATCAGGAAAACTCTGGGATGATCTTTTCAAAATTTAACCAGCAAAGCCCATGTCAGAGCTCAACCTCTAGAATATTAGTTTGAAATCCACCTTAGCATGTATTAAACAATTTTAGAGTTTTGTAGAAAAAGTAGCAGCATGGCTCAAAAATAATAGTAGCTCCAAAGGAATAGACAGATTCACATGCATGGTAATAACAAGAAGAAAATAATAGTGCATTCTGGTAAAGGCCAAAAAATTATAAAAACGGGGTATTTCTTTATTGTGCCGCTATTTTATTTGTCTTTTTGTGCTTACCTCCCCATTTAGCGGGATCCAATCTAAACGCTTCCAGGGCACGCTTCTGGCACAGTGTTTCGGCCATGTCAATAAACCTGAAAAGGAAAGATGCAAAATTTTTGAATTCGGATTCAAAGAATAAAATCCAAAATGCCAACCACTATATATATATATATATATATATTATTGGGCTGCTTGATGAGAGTTATCAAGACGGATATTGAATCTTCTAAAGTAAGGTAAAATAAGTAATACTAGCGACAAGAAAATTGTCTGATAATATTCTAACAAATTCATGATTTGTTATTTAGAGAAATACCATCAACCCACCCTCATAGACACTTTTTTTATTACAGGGCAGACACAGGTTAAAGCACCAGCAAAATATTATTTGTTATTAAAGCAAAAAGACCACATATATGGATGAAAAAGTCTAACATATACTTAATGATTAGGTTTCAAAATTTGCTTCACGTTTGAACATTCTCTCCACTATTGTTGAAATTTATAGGAAGTCATAAAATTTTGTGGATCTTACTTGTTATTTAATGAGTTTCACTTAAAATATCACAGTTTGTAATAAATTTTAATTAATAATAATAGAGTATGTGTTAGAAAATGTACTATTTGCTAACACTCTTCTTTACTGAATAAGGGCACCTAATACCAATTATTGATTTAATCATCAACTAAATTAATTGTTTTACTTTATAAGTTATTCACTTTAGAGGAGCCTGGTTATGAAACATGTAGATGCAAAAGGTAAGAGAGACATACTCATTTCCACCATAATATCTTGCACCAGGATACCCTTCACTGTATTTGTTGGTCATCACCGATCCAACCGCTTGCATCACAGACACAGAAGTGAAATTCTCTGACGGTATCAGTTCTAGCCCCTTCACAGTTCACCCCAAAACAAAAAAGTCAATCTATACACCATAACTTTGTGCTGTTAGTCGAATTTGTTTTTAATTTTTACATTTTTAAATTCGTGAATTCAGTCTTCCAACTAAATTTAGAAAAGAAAAACACGAAAGTTTATTCTTTTCTCTAATTCTATAACGGTCAAAAATCGGTATAAATGTTAAATTTAAATCTAAAAAATTAATTTTTTATCCATATAAATAAAAAAAGATCTATCAAATATTTATAATAACTCATACAAGTGAATTATATTTCTTGATAAAAAAAAAACTAAGTTTATGTATTTTTAAAAAAATTAAAACACTATATTTATCAATTTAAAAATATAAAACCAAAACCAAATTTAACCGAAAGAATAAGAAGCATCATAAGATACATGACCGTAAAATAATTATATACCTTCCATTGCCTAGCTTTCTCAAGCTCAATAATATCAGCAATCTCAGGATCAACGACCTCAAGTGGAGCATTCAACTGCTTTGGCCACTGCAAAGGCGCAATATTTTCTCCATTAAACAGTGAATGGATAAAAATAAAGTAAACTTCACCAAAAAAAAAAAAAAAAGGAAGTGAAATTGTTAATAAACATGAACTTTTTTTTATCTACAAATATGAATTATTAGTTAATGAAATTTTTTTTTATTAACGTGAGGAATTCAAATCCACGATCTTTCTCTTTCCATTTTTCTTTAACTAGCAAGTCAGTTTTATAACTCCCGATAAACATGAACTTACCGTGACTCCGGGTCGCTCCTTGTCGTAGACAGCTTCATCAGGCAAAGAAGACTAGAAAAAGCAGAAAAATAAAAAGTAAATAAAAGAAATGAAAGGGTGGAGATTATGTATGAGTAGGAAGTAAAAGTGAGAGAGAGAGGACCTTGTAGTAGAGGGAACCAGCATTCAAGAGAGGGCGCAGAGGCTTCTGAATTGAAGATGAAAGCCTGCGAAGCGCCATTGCCATTGCCATCGCTATTTCTCGCGCGCGCACACAGAGACAAAGAGGACTGTGTTTATGTTTGTGTTTTTTGAAGATGAAGTCGTTCGTTATCCCAATCCCACTGTAAGTGCTCTCTCTCAATCCTTTTTTCGCATGGCGCCATGCCGTGGGACCCACCCCGCAGATTTTCGACTCCGTTCTACCTTTCGCTCTTTTTTTAAAATATTTTTTTTTTTTTTAAGATATCCTCTTCATTAGGATACCATCACTCTCCGCGCATTTTTTTTTCTTTTTCTTTTTATTTATTTTTAAAAAATTACTTAATAAATTTTATATTTTAGTCTCTTTATATCTCAGTCTCTACTTTTAAATATCATTCATTTTAGTTCTTGAACAAATACCTTTCGATCCATTTTTATCTCTCTTAAAAATAACAAACACTAAAAAAATAAAATTTGTGTAACTTTACTGATGAAAAGAGATTATACAAAATTAAAAGAAATATTAACTATGCATATCAATTGCTGTGGAATCATTTCAGTTTAATTATCAATTTTGAGTTTGAGTTTTAAATATATAACTCTTTTCTATAAAAAAAAAACTTTGTTTTTTGTCTTTTAAGAATTTTTAAAAAAAGTTTTTATATTTTTTAATATATATTTATTAATTAGACTCATTTATTTTTTAAAAATTATTAAATTATAGTTATAGTTTTTAAAGTACGTAATTTGATAACTTATTCTTTTTCAAAAATAAATAAGCGTAAATTAACAAAATTTTATGTCTTTTGTAAGATAGTAGAAGAATTTATAATTTTCTTTAACTAACTTATAAATTAGTTTGATAAAATAAGTTTTATTTGATATATGAGTTTATTTTAATAATTTTTTATTTTTTTTCATAAATCACTTTAAGGTTGTGTTTAGTAAAATTATCTTATAAGTTAATTAAAACTGATAAGTTAGTTAAAAAGTTAGAAGTTTATAGTTGATTGAATTAAAAGTGTTTAATAAAATTAGTTGATAAATATAAAATAACATAAAAAAATACAATTAATTATTTGATTAAAAAGAATTAAAAAATATTTTAAATAAATTAATAAGAATAAAAATAAAAAAAACTAATAACTTATAAATTATTTTATTTTTATATGTTATTTGAAATAACTTATGAAAATAAGTTTGTATGTTAAATAAAACTTATTTGATCAAATTAGTTTATAAATTAGTTAAAAGAACTTATAAATTTTTTAAATATCTTATAAAATATACTTCAATTAGTTTTAAAAAATAAGCTAGCTTATATAAGTTATTAATTTTTTATTTTTATCTTTATTAATTTTTTTAAAAAAATTAATTGAATAATTAATTATATTATTTTATGTCATTTATATTATTAGTTAAATTATTAAATACTTTCGATTCAATTACCTAACTTATAAATTTCTAAAATTTTCAATTAACTTATAAATTTTTAATTAGTTTATCAGTTTCATCTAATATATAAATTAATTTTATCAAACACATTGTAAGTTTCAACTAACTTACCAACTTCAATTAGCTTAGTAAATAAAATTTATTAAATACAATACATGATATTAAAATTTTTATAGGTTTTAATTAATTTTTGTTAATAATAAAAATTGTCTTACAAAAATTGTTTCTGATATTTCTCATAAATATTTAATTTCCTATTTATTTTAATATTTATTTACTTATTATTTTTTATTCTATTGTCATATTAATTATTATTATAATTATATTTTATTATAAAACAATTATATATAAATTTCAAATAAAAAATAAATAATTTAAATAACTACATACATATTTGTATTAATTTTCAGAAACACAATTATAGTATCAAAATTGTCTTCTGAATATTGAAATGTTAGTCTCTTAAATTAATTGTAACCTTGGACAAAAACAAAGTCTTTCCGAATCGAGGGAAAAATAATTACAAACCTCTTGCCACAAAAATTCTTTTAACATTTTCTCACATGTATGGTTATGCAACCTAAACTAACGTAAATTTGAATTTTGTAATCTATCTATGAAAAAAATCGTATAAAATAACAATTTATTATTTTTATTATACATATTAAAAAATCTATTACGTTACCGAACACACAAATCGTTCTTTCATAATCTAGATTCAAGAATATCTTGTTTAAATTCTTTATAATGTTACCGTAAAAAAAAAAAAAAATCTTCATAATGTTAATGGTGGTCTTAAATTCTTCATGATATTATGACTCTTTCCAGTTTCGTCACACGTGTAATAAGGATAGCTTCTTACATTATAAGATCATATATACCATAATCCTGTGGATATCAATTTTCCACATAATTTCATGCGTAATACTTCTTCTTCTTTTTGTCCCTTTTACACTCAAAGCCATACTCTCAACGATTTATAAACTTGAGCCAGAAAAAACGAAGATAGAATGGAATTTTTGCAATAAACATTATGTACGTTATGGATTTTTTTTTTATGTGTAATAATATTTTTAACATAAGGAATGATATTATGGTTCTAACAGTGTTATTTTAGTTGAATCTATTTAAATTTATTGATATAAAATACTCCCAAATATATTTGATTATAATATTGGGTAATGTTTCTTATTTTTATACATAATTTATTATATATTTAAGATTATGATTTGAACCATTCATCATTTGATTAAGAAATACAAATTATATTGGATAATACACTGTATAAAAAAGAATTACAAACGTGAAGGAGAAATGAGAGAGGTTGATAGCATTAATGGCTGGTAGAATCATGAAGAATATGTATGACCAAGTATTTTATTAATACTACTTTTCTTAAGATTATTTTACTATTGTATGCAAGACGAACCATCCATCAATCTAATAATCTCATTGTGAACTTTTATATATTAATTTAGTAGACTTGAACTTACTAACTGCTAAAATTTGAACTTTTAGTATTAATCATGATAATGGTGAGGGAAACTAGAGGTAATAAGGTATAAGCTTCGATTGCACGTAGACATTTCTTTGTTTCTTTTGAAAATAAAAAATGATGGAAAGCAACAAGAAGATGTGAAGATCAGATTCACACTTGACTTTATGCAAAAGCATTATGGAAGTTCATTTATATTTCCTTTTTTTTTTTTGTGGAAATAAATGAACAGAGAATGAAAATTGAGATGCATATTTTCGCAAATAACGTAGGCCTTGAAAGGTCAATCCACAAGCACTGCTTCTTAGCCACAAATTGATTCTTGGGACATGAAAGCCGATAGGGTAATTCAAATGCTTGAAGCAAATGTTGCCACTTGCCACCAAAGCATTGAACTATTTCTTTGAGGGAGGAGTGAGAGCATCCTTATGTTCCATTTTTTTAGGATGTCAATCAATATTCTTTTTTAATAGGGTATGTTTGATTTTCAATTCAAAATATGTTTTTGGGTGTTGAATATGTTTTTAGAGAAAGTAAATTTATTTTAATGATATGTTTGGTTATTATCTAAAATATGTTTGTAAATGAAAATTGAGTTTTGTTGAAATAAAATTTAAGTTGATTTTATAAACTTAAGTTTAATCTAAATTTGAATTTAGAAATTTTAACTCAAATATGCACCAATTTATTACTTATTTGATTAATCTATTAGTTTGGTCAAAATAAAAATATTTGATTAATAAAATTATTATTATTTTATATGTCATGTAAAGTAGAGTTTGAATTTATAATTTATAATTTATTATTTATTATTAATTTTTTCATTTTGAACTTTGTAGTTTATATAATATCTTATTTCTTGTCTCATTTAATATTACACTATTTATTAATAAAATTTCTCTTTTAATACCATTTTATTTGTTTTAATTATATTATTTATTTATTTTAATTTTCAGAAAAAACATTTGATCTTAAAACTAAAATTATAGCAGTTTTGTAATGAAAATGATAAGAATTCAAAATTAATTAAAATAATTAGAATTATAAATAATTTAAAAAATAATTTACTCTATAAAATAAATGATTATATAAGAATCATAAAAATATCTTTTTAATGAACTTGTTCAACAATTAATTTCATCAATAAATTAAATAAATTTCAGTTTTCCTTTAAAAATTAACTTTTAAAGTATAAATTTTTGTTAAACGTAACCAAAACAACTGTGATAAGAGCATAAGAAAAAAACATAAGGTAGCTCATCTATAAAAATTAAGTGGCATCTCCAAAATGCAGTGTTCTTTAAGCATTACCTATGACTGGATAATGCTGTAGATATTTTTTCTTTTTCTTTGTAAAATGAATAATTCTCTCGAAGATTCAGTAACAAAATAAAATTAGATTCAGTATTATAAAAGAATAGGATTAATGAGAAAGATAAAAGAAAATTACATATTGAGAATAAATAAGCCTCCATTCAAAATGTTAGACTCTAAGATGGACACTAAAACGCTAGAAGGAGGGCTTGAACCTCCGACCTTGTGGTTAACAGCCACACGCTCTAACCAACTGAGCTATTCCAGCTGATGAAATTTTTAATCAGATTTATTTTATTAATCTAAATATTGAAAATATGAATGTCATACAAAATTGATTTTCATATATATAATTAGTTTATATTTTTCTATAGATTTATGACTACGAATTTTATTTTTAAAAATAAAATATCTAAGGATATTTCTTTGCGTAATTTTATTTGGTTAATCTTCAATATTGTGGGGATGAGTTTTAATGCTTTCAAATTCTTAAACACACAAGTACACTATTTGTGATAATCTCTCACAATTGTTTTCCTTGCGTAGTTCTTGCTTTAACACATTGTCCATTCTAATACTAGGAATCTGTAAGTATCTTTATTATAGTTGATAGATCAACTACTTTATCACATTCTCTTCAGCTGGAAGTCTTTAGTTAGAAATCAAACTAATCAAATTTAAAAGTACTTTTTACTTTCTATCTAAAAATTTAGAAAATTTTTATTAATTTTTTTATAGGTAAAATAATTTCATTAAAATCTAGAGAAAGAGCATGGTACAAGATCTTGTAGTTAAAATAACATAATTATAAAAATTAAAATAATTTTAATGAAATAATTTTCTCATATATAGAAAGTTGTGAATAATGAAAAAAAATATTTACACTCAATTTTAATTAGGTGAATTTGAATTTTTATTTTATTTTGTAAAAGTATGGTTAAGGTTAGCTCAGAAATGTGAACCCGTACCGTGAAACCTATTCAATACCATTCATAAATAAATAAATA
>JAMLFT010007783.1:0-14428 GCA_026544285.1 Pachyrhizus erosus | reverse complement strand
TTAGGTAGTTTTAAATTAGGAATTCATTAATTTTTATTATTTTAATTAAAATAATATATTGATTTTTAATCAATTTTATGACGTAAATGACAATTTAGTAATATATTTGATCTAAATATCAACTAGGTCGATTCAAATCAAGTTTTAAAACATTGACGCATAACATTTTCATGGCAAAAATGACATAATCAAGAATAAATAATTTGTTTGTTTTGACAGTTTGTTGTTACAATTTTCACCTCTAATTATATCAAATAAAAAAATATCAATTTCTTTTAAAGAAAATTGGTTTTCAATTGTTTCAATAACAAAGTTGTAGTGTGATAAAAATATCACAAATCTCCTATTTTTTGACAAAAAAAAAAACTCTCCTTTTTTAGTTTCCATAAATTATTTTTAAATTGACATTTTATTATCTCAAATATCTTTCTCCCTCTTCACACTCTATTTAGTCTTTCTCTATCTACAATGTGGTTAATTATCATACTTGATAAGATTCAAAATAAATCAAGTTCAATTCAATTAGACTCGTATTAATAAGAATTTATTTGATTTAAAGTCTGACTTGAGTTTAACATGAAACTTATTTTTTAAGATCGAACTCAACTCAATTCAAGCTCACAAACAATTTGGTTCAATTCGTTAATTCAATTTGATCTAAAATTATAATTATTTTATATATTTTTATTTATTTATTTATTTAATATAAAAATAAAATTAATATGAAATTAATAAAAATCAGTCGTATAAATTTGATAATATAAAATATATTATCTAATATATATATATGAGAGTTTTTATATGCATAATTATAATTTTATTTTTAATTAATTTTATATTAAAAAATATATAATAAATAAATAAAAATATATAAAATAAGAGAAATGAGGGATTAAGTGTGTGTTTGGTTTGTTATTTGCAATACTCTGTTTGTTTGTTACATGTTCCAAAGCTCCACTCGGATAAGAATATGGTGAATTGGAAAAAATATGAGTTATGTTAAACCTAATGTTTTTGCAAACACACCAAAAATGTAATTCTTTTATAATTATTATATATCCTTATCCTTAATAAATAATTAATTTTAATCATTAAATTTAAAAAATAAATAATAAAAATAAAAATAATTATTTTAAATATCAAATTGTTTCATGAATCAATCAAATCAAGTTATATATGACTCAAAAATTCAATTTGTTTATTTAGCGAGATTAACTTGAAATTTAAATTCAATTAATTTTGTTTATGAACGGAGTTTAATGAATTAATTATCAAAATAAATCTCAAATTACGTTTGAATTGATTTAATTTATTGTGAATCCTACTAATAAGCATCGGAAATTAGAACAAAGTCAAAATCCCTCGAGTCAAGCTTCAAACACTTGGTCTGTGAAACAAAATTTGCATAAGGTAGACCTTGAGATCTAGGGAAATGAGAGTGTGTTTTGAAGATCAAGAGGATCACTCCAAGCTCAACCAATAATAAGATGAGGGTGCGAATAGCTCATGGAAAGTGAGGAAAAGAGTGTGTATTTTTCTGGGTAACGTGGGAAAAGAAATTAAAAGGTAAGTGTATTAGTAAATAAGGACAGTGTGAGTAGAAATTCCTTGATTTTTTTTACTTAACCTCTTTATGATTGCAGGCCAAACAAATTAGCCCGTGGATGATTCATTCGTTTTTAAAAATGATTTTTTTATTTAAAATAGTCATGTTGTAACTTGTATCGAAGTTCATTGAAGAAAAAGAGTTTAATATATAAAAAAGCTAATTTACACTTTTGATCTTATATAATTTTCAATTTATAGTTTTGGTTTTTTTATTTTTAATTCCACAATTCATCTTTTGTAAATTTATAATTTTAATCCTATCGTTCAATATTTATTCATTGTCTGTTAAAAATATAATGTTGACTATGAATGATATTATCTAGATGATATGATAATTAATATTTAATAATATTTAAATTAAATTACACTTTTGATTTTTTATAATATTTAATATATAATTTTGGTCACTTGTTTTTTAAAAATTTTCATTTTTGAATTTTTTTAGTTGCACATGTTGGCTACCCCGGCATATCAAGTGAGTTTTTTACATAACACTATCGTTACACTTAACGATTTTTTGTAACAAAATACAATTTTACTGTTATGTCGAAGTTTAATTTCATTTTATAAATCAAAAGTCAAGAAAAAAAAATAAGAGTTAAAAGAAAAATACTATTGTATTTAAATGACAAAAACAATTAAATCAAATAAAAAAATTCAAAAACTGTAGCTAAGTTTAGCTATATTAACAAAATTTTAAAATATACTTAAATCTTAAAAGAATTGTACTATGAAAACCTATTAATACTTCATCTAACTTTGGAGGTTTGTCAATTTAATATATACATTTAAGGGACAATGTCATGGACCTGCTCTATAGTCTATAATATATATAGATTCCCTTCGTGTTCCGTTTTTGTCTTCAGAACCAAAAAGATTGAGTATCCACTTTTCCGTATTTCAATGCAATCATTTTCTTAAACCGTGTTGGTTGGTTTTACGTTTCGTCATTCATAATTTATTCCAACGTCTAGCTACCTCCTAGTGTTCATGTAACGCTCATGAAAATAACAACTTTCTTTTATGCATTAAGGTTCATGTTCTCTTTTTCTGATTCTAGGCAAAAATAAAAAGTAATCAAAACTTCTTTGTTTCTCTTTTCTTTTGTATTGGCCTTTTGTTGTAGATGGCATTGGGAAGGAGTGGACTATTTGATATTGAAAAGCATTTTGCTTCCTATGATTACCCACTTTTCTGTTTTTCTCTATAGCTTGGAAGGTAAACCAGGTTGTTGGGTTTTATTGATATGAACATGGTAGTATATATCATAAGTTCTATTTTTGTGTATTAATTCATGGGAGCCATGTTTGTTTTTCATCTATGATTACACACTTTTTTGGTTTTTCTCTAGCTTGCAAGGTAAACCAGGTTGTTGGGTTTTATTGATATGAATGAACATGGTAGTATATGTATTATTTTTTTTTTTGTGAACTCCATTTTCTGTCTATGCGAGCCAAGTTTGTTTTTCATCTATGATTACACGTATTGGATAAGGAAACCTATTTTTTTGTGTTAGTCTTTTTTGAATATCTTACTTGACCACAAGGCAAGTAGCTCATGGAAACGAAAATTAAATCATCCTTCAATGTTTGAGATAGGGATGGAAAAGTATATTAGCCTATGGGTGTGTTTTGACATTTTTTATTTATTATTATTATAATGCATAGAATAAAAACTTTAATGTAGAAAGAGATGGTCTGAGAAAGAGCAAAGATATAGTGAGATTGAGATGAGAGAGGAGACAACAAGAAGAGGGAGGGAGAGAAGAGAGCCAAGAGTGGGGCCAGAAAAGGAGGGAGAGAGTATGGGGAGAAAGGAGATGGAGGGGACTGGATTAAAAGAGTAGGAAAGAAAATAGAGAAGCAACACTTTTTTTGTTAAATATTTAAATTCTTTTATTATTATATTTTTAAAAAATATATTTTTATAAAAAATAAAATGTTTTGTTTTTAAGTTTGCTAATTTCTAAGAAATAGATTTTTTTTTCTTTTAATTTTTGTTATTAAGTAATAAAATTAAATGATATTGTAAAAATAATTTTGATAATTATAATGTAATAACTATTCTTATATAAAAACAATTACTTAACGTTACAATATTATTCTTTTAACTCAAAATATAAAGATATGAGATAATGTAAGAGACTCATTTTAAATTTTTAAGCAGTTTATTAGAATAAAAAGTGAATCAAGATCTTAAATTTGACAGTGTAATAAGATTTATCAAAAAGTGAATTAAGAAACAAAAATAGGATGGAGAAATGAAGATGCTCTAAGAATACAAGTTTGTCTTTTTGTTTTTCTCAACTAAAAATTTCAAAGTGATCATGCGGAGAAACTGGAACTAAATGAAAAAGAAACATAATGCAAAGCCTAATTAAGATGCAATAAATAGCATGTGCCTTATTCTATTAGGTGGAGTCAGTGATGGGGTCCGATTATATAAAATGGCAAATTTTAATATATAAAATCATTTGGAGTAAAGCTTTTTTGTTTAATGACTTTTCCTGATGTTTTGTTTTGTCTTCTATTACTTTTTGATTAGCTATCCTCCATTTGATTAACTTTTTTCACCGTAACATAATCATTCTTCTATTCCCATGAGATAACCAACCACCTTGGGCAAGATTCTGACATCTTCTTAATAGGCACTACTCTTAATTTTCCCAAATACATTAGTGATCTTATCTTTTCTTATGTATTGGCTGTCCATTCATTCGCCTCCACTCACTTGAACATCATTGGCCAAACTGTCTGTTAGAATTTTTCCTTTCAGAGTATGGCAGGCACTTCAAGATCATAGATTATTTATAGTCCTCCATTTCATCCACTTGCTTAAATCACATGTATGACAGACATCCATGGTCACTTTATAAGATGGCTCCAAAATACTTGATCCTTGTAATTAATGGCATGAATGATCTAAAATTTTCATTCTAAAACATTTCTATTTCACATCTCACTGAAGTTACAGTCCTACTTAACCAAGAAGATTTTTTATTTTTCATACAATAAAACAAGCCAAAAGAAGAGAATGCAAAGGCAGTAGAATGATTGAAGCAATCCCAACCAAATGGCACCCCAATAACCGCTTACCATATGCAGCACTCCCTCAATATTATTAGAAAAAAGAAGATCCAACAAACAACATGGGGGCATGAACCAAACCCATAAAAAAGACAAAAACAGACAACTACCTAAATGGAAACGGATTTGAAAGCTTTTTTTTCTCAGCTAATAAAGACCCGAGTTTAGAATTATTTTTTTTAACCCTATCAAAAGAAAATACTTGAATCAGATTACATATGGATTGATAGGCACTTGAGACACATTAAGTTCTTTGGATTTTCAATTTGGAATCATGTATAGTAAAGGATAAATTCTAGTTCCAGTCTATAAATGTTGCAACAAAGATACATAGTATTTAGAACCTTATATCTTTCAGTTGCTATTGTAATATCGTATTGCTTAGTTATTTGGTCATCTTAAACGTAGGGATTAAATTTTGTTTCTTTGTATTATGCTTGTAATCATAGAATTTTCTAATCTACGCTGTATTTCAGTTATATAAATTTGGGGTCTGTTTGTTCCTCAATCATGTTTTTTGCTCTGTGTTCCTATTCTCACTTTCATTTTTCCTTTTCCATTTGGGTGATTAATTGTTCTTTTACCCCAGTTGCATTCCTGATGTTAAGAAATTTCTGGCAGAGGTTCGTGTTGCAATTTCGTTGATTGTTCCTTCTTCTACTGTAAACAGTAGTGTGCTAAAAAGAGTATGAGAGTACTTACTAGCATCTGTTACTATTGCAATTCAATTCTTCCCTCCCCTCATTCCTACAACAAAGAAAAAGAATTTGTTCTTGGGGACAGTTTCCTCTAACACTTAGTATAGCCATGCTACTTAATTTTGTTTGCTAGATGATATCATGCTAAACACCAGCTTGGCACATACAAATATATTTGCTTCCTGCATACATAAACATCAACATAACATTTTTCACTTTATGGTTTGATCATGTTTAGGTTGTTCTAGTGGTTCAGATAGTATGTTGGACGGGACAGTTCATTGTTCATGGAGTATTTGAGGTTAGCTGTTGTTATAATAACTCAACCTTTGACTTAAACATTACTTATACTAATGTGCCAGAGATTTTACTTTTCAGAAACGAGCACCTGCTCTTTTGGATAACCTCATTCAGGCCTTTGTGATGGGTCCGTTCTTTGTATTGCTAGAGGTATTGTGCTTATAAGTTTCATATTTTCCCTAAAATTATTTGCTCTCTTACATGGTTTTCTACCTTTCCCTAATATTATTAGTTTACTGCTTGAATATATTCATTTATCTCTTGCTATAACTAAATGGCTACTTGTTTAATGCAGGTTCTCCAAACTTTATTTGGTTATGAGCCATATCCAGGATTTAGTTCAACAGTGCAAGCAAAAATTGAAGCTACCATCCATGAATGGCAAGAAAGTAAGCAGAAACTAATATCTTAGCTTCTGCTTAGGTTTGTGCATCTTTAAAAGTTAAATGATCTCCCACAGAGGAAGAATAAAAGCTACAAATGATCATATATGTTTGTATTGTACTGGTATATATTCTTTTCAGGATTATTCTTACTGGCAATAAATATGTTTTATACTGATGTATAAGTATATGCCTTGCATATTTGTAGAGAAGATAGCATATCATGGTTATGCTAATATTTTTTTCTGATAGAAGCATCAACCCTGTATTTCGTTAATATGGTTTGCATGCTATCTCCAATGACGTGGCAATATATGAATAGATGATTGTGTAAAATGTTTATTCTTACATTTGACTGCTCAAAATTAATCCATGCTATATACTAGTTAGGATTTTCAATAATTGGTATAGGAAATAACATCCATCGTGTTCCTACGTACTCGTTTTGTTGGCCTCTTTTTTCAAGATCACTCTACCTCTTCTATCTTTAAGAAACGTCATCAATGATTTTGTGATACTTATGTAAAATCTTGCTTTTTAAAACATCCTTTCCTTTGACCAAAAAACATTTCGAACTTTCTTCGTATTCCATGGTGGATCTATAAAGAAACATCTAATAATGTTTGCAATGTCAAAGAATGGGTTTAAAGTCATCCTCAAATTTTGTAGATGATCAATCTTCATTAGAAAAATGATTAATCATCTTTAGTATGTATTATTTATCAATCCCATTTCTTTTTCTATTCATAAAATTTAAATTTAAAATTTCATTTAAAAAATTTAAACTTAATTTTATTCAAACGAATATAATGTTTGTTACTCGTCAACAGCTTTATGAATAAGTAAACAAGGTTTGTACCTGTTAAATTTAAATGATGAACTACATGAAGCTCAAGTGCTTGATCGTAATTTTGAAGACGTGTTATTCATGAAAAAATTAATAATTCTAGTTGTTTGTACTATATTATTTAAGAACATGGAATACTAGAGATATTTTAAATTCGACTTTGCTAACCATTACAAATGGATAATCAATCATTGAGAAAGGCTTTCATTAGAAAAAGTAACATTTAAGGCTATTAATACCTCCATTATAATTTTAAAACAATCAAGCTATTTATTGATTCCTTAATCATTATTATAGGATAATGAATAACAAAACCGTTTGAAATTTGAAGTTGCCTTCAATGTCTATGTCCTGGTTGAGTCAAGCTTTATTCCTTGTAAACTTGAGCCACATCCCTTGATGTTAAGATTCCCAAAAAGTGAATAACAATGTAGGTTACCTTGAAAGTTTCTAAGAAACGGTATGCCACCGTGATTTTGTTCACAGTGCCAACGTGATTTTAGTGTTTGTGACCACTACACAATCACAATTATAGCAGCATCAACTACATTTATTTATAATTTTTTATAATATCAAAAAATGTGACAAAACCACAATTGCAATTTAAAATCTTATTTAGCTTAATATAATTGTTAATGTTAGTCTGGATTAGTGTTCCCCCATTAGTAAAATAAGCAATATATCGTATGCTGTTGACATTTGCGCAAGACAAATGCTAAAAATGAAAAAAAATAAATATATTGGAACATGTAAAAATGTATTATATTTTTTTATGTTTTGAATTACTATATCATACAATTTTTAATAAAATCTTTTTCTTAATTCTTTAACTGATGTTCTTAAGATACTAATTTGTAAGATCTTTGACGCAAATACAACCATAATTAACGAGCATTAGACAAACCAATACTTGTAAGTGTAAAAAACAAAGCCTTGAAATTCAGTTACTCCTAAGAGAAAGGCTGGTTTTAGCACTTGTTCCTTTGGTTCATCAAGATCCTCGAAACAACCAAAGATTCCATCAAATGATTGAGGAATAGCAGATGGGATTTCCTTTAATATTAATTTGTTGTAAACATGAAAACGTGAATAAAGAAATTCGTTTTTGAAAATAAAGGCTTGAGTAATCAGTATCAGTGATTAATGATATACTTCATCATATTAATTTTGTTTATTTATCAACAATATTATGTCACAACCTTGGAGTGCTTATAGATTTACAAATCCTAATAAATGCCTTCATCTCATATGTTTCTTGTCCTAGACCAAACATCCCTAGAATGCTAGTTAGCACTCAACGAAATTAAATACTAACAAATTAATATGAACATGAAATTAATTAAATACATATAACACACATACGACTAATTCAAATGATTAGTTTGTTTAACTTGTACTTATTTATATTAACTAGCAATTTTCTGACGAAACAAACACATGGATTTGTACTTTTATAAAAGGTGTGATCCTCAGCCACATCTTATTATATATAATTATATATTATATTATATATAGCGCATGCACATGCTAACCTTCTCAACACGTCATTTCCAATTCTATCAACACCGCCGTTATCATTTTGGATAAGCAACACAAGGTGCTACCAATCAGAATTAAATTCATATTGATTTGAAAACTCCTTTCTGCTTCAATTATTGACTTGCAATACATTATTTGCCAATTGTATCCTTGGTCAAAATAAATAATCATTGTGATGATGTGCACGATGGAAATTGGTGGCTCAATTGTATTTGGCTTCAAATGATACCCAAGCATGATCTAAGCCTCTAGTTTGAACTGTATAAGAATAAAAAATTTTGACTTTAAATTAGGAGCTAATACTTGTACGTTTACATGTTAACAATAATAATGTTTTTTATTATTATTATTGTATGGATAGGTCCTACTAAATATCACTCTTAATTAATGGGACTCGTGCAATTTCATTCAATAATATAAAGTGTTGAAAAAAGTTTGTACTTAATGGTATTTCTTACAAAGAGTGTGTGTGTATATATATATATACAATTTCTGTGGGAGCTATCTGATTGGATATCACTGAAAATTCGTTGGTGATGTCATATATTTTTCTACAAAGAATCTTCAGGATTATTTAATTGGTGACGTTTATCGTCATGTCCAAATAATCCAATTTCTAATTTATTTTTTTTGGTATTATCCTCTTTGATCATACACTTGGTTCACAAATATGGTGGGGTTGATGGTGCTATTCTGTTTCACTTGGTACTTCCCTGACGCTGCTGCATAAGGGTTGTTAGGCATTTCAACTGGCTGTGATTTTACGAACGGGTCTATTCCACCATTTGCAGTGTTAATTTGAAAATCAAAGGTTGAATTGTATGAGGTATCAGATAAAATATGTGATATTGGACCCAAGTAATCCATTTCTAAAAGATGAGTAAGGGAACTAGTCCTTGGAAATTTCATCACTTCTTGTTCACAGTCATTGTTTGCGGGTGTAAGATTGATTTGGGCTATTGGGTAGTCCTCTTTGGCCTCCATTGATTTTCCCATGTTCTTCTTCTTATAGATCCTACACAAGACCCAGTCATCTAGCTGATGACATATCCAAGTACAAGCTAAGGTCAAATAAGAATAAAAAAATCCATTAAATAGCAAGCTATATAATATTTTCAAATAGTTAAATACTTTAATTTATGAAATATATAATAATTAAAGGATATTATCATCAGAATAGTCTTATCTGATCTCAACAAGATTGTCATTTATAAAAATAATAATAATAATTAATGAGAGAAAGGCTTACCCTCATGGATCCAATTTGTCTATTGGCTTGTCTTCTTGATCCAATTAGTCGATACTCATGCATAATCCAATCTGTCTTGAGACCCTTTGGTGGCTTACCCTTGTAAAAGACCAAAGCTTTCTTCACCCCAACATGCTTAGACCCACTATAGATTGCTTTGTCAGTGCCAGTGGCCTTCCAATACCCAGACACGGTTGCTCTATTAGGTCTCACCCCATTTGGATACTTCCTCTCTCGTGGGCTAAAGAAGTACCACTCATTTTCTCCAAAGTCTGTTTTATCTGTATTTCATGAGAAATCAACATGTAAGAACAAGAGAAACATGCACATGTGACACGACATATTATAAAGTGCAACATATATAAATTAAGACATTATCAAAGGTCTAGTTAGCAAAGTGATATTGTATATATTACTAATACATGTAATTACCAGGTAATTCCCATGGATCAAACTTATAGATATCCACTTCTGGGATGATTGATGCAGGGCATGGCCTTGATGTGGCTTGGTTGCAAAGGTAGTACACAATTAGTTCTTCATCAGTGGGGTGAAACCTGAAACCAGGTGGGAGTACAGAGCTTGTTCTGCCCTCCATTGAGTAAAGTGAAAATCAAAACCAGTTTGAATGGAAAACTATATGGAATAGTTTTCTATTGGATTCTTTAATTTGCTAATTGTGGGGACCAAAGAGAAGGGAAAGAAAGGGTTGTGAGGAGAAAATTGAAAGTAAGGCTTAAAGAGAAATCAAGGTGTTTGAAATGTTTGCAATGAAGTGGATGCTCCTTTTATCCTTGAGGTTTCTTGTCGTTTGTGTGGAGTAGTTGCATGGCTTTGATTGGTTCCTAAGATGACTTTTCTACGCCTTAGAATATGTCATCTGACCCATAATGCACGAGATTCCTTCTTTATTTAATAATAATATTATTAAATAAATAATATAAACTTTATTATAAAAAAATTTATCAACTTTTATAATAATTATTTTAAAAAATTTATTAAAAATAAATTCTACTTGATTGATAATGTAAAATACCTTACAATAATATACGTGAATAAGTTTCTACAAAATTATTTAATTTTTAAATATATAGTTGTATTAAATATTTAAAAATCTTATAATTTATATTAAAAAATAATATAAAAACCTTTATATTGACAGCATATATCTATTAATTCTTTTTATATTTTTTCTTATCTTATTTTTTATGTATAATTGACAGCATATAGACCAATTAGGGGCTACAACTCCTTCACCTATCTGTTCACTAGCTTTTTTTCTTTTTTTTTTTCCTTTTTCTATGAGATATGACACTAGCACTTCTTTGTATATAAGATACACTGGGTTGCATTCCATTCTGTGTACGGATATTATTGGAAAATATTGCAGATATATAAAGTTTCACATAATTTTGATGTCAGCAGCTAGTTTTCTAAATTTTTGGATCACTAACATGTCATTATTTGATATGGAGTGATGTTCAAAGAAGCAAAGAGGAGTGGAAAAATCATGAAACTTTGTTTTTCCTTTTAAATGATTCCTTCCTTTTGCTTATCATTTGCTTTTGGGTCGAACTACGAAGAATTTGACTATAAAAGATTTGTTTTTTTTTTTTTATGGATTTCCTTGTTGCATAAAGAACTGGATATAACTGCATTTTGTACAATTTTTATTTATAACGCAACAATGAAAAAGAAACGCTATTTATGATGCACGTTTCTTAAAAAAAAGTACTAATTTATTCTTTCATCATAAATCAAGTTTTAATGTGTTTTTTAATAATGTGATTCAAGGTTTAAATTATGTTCTTCAATATGAAATTAATTATATTGAGAGGGATATACCCCTTATATGTACGAAAAATTGTTATTGAACTAAAACAACCTATTTTCTTGAAAAATATGCTCGATCATTACAAAAATTCATCGACGAAAACTTCAATCAAAAGCAACGCTTAATTTCTACCAAATCTTTTTTTATTTTATAATTTTTGTCCAACAGAATAAAAACACATAATTTCGTACGATAATTCTACTTAAACTCATCGTACTAATTAGAAAATATTCTTCGTACTAATTAGACGGTTCTAAAAAACAGTACTTACCCAAAGAAGCCAAAGCTATTTTAATAATTGATTGGGAATGTTTTTTTATGGAAAATTATGAAACAATAAAAACATATATAAATTCATAGTATATTTGGAAATGATTAAATTTGGATGAATGTATCAATTTTAAAAAAATATATAATAAAAATAATTTTTTTTTATGAAAAAAGAAGATAAACGCGTATTAATCTTTTATGGAAAGCACATGATAATAACTTCTATTGTAAATGAAATTCGGCAAATCAGCAATTACGCAATTTCTTTTCAAAAGATGCTTTGATATGAGATTGAGACATGTGCCTCATACGTGTTCACCACCTTACATATAAAGAAAACAATAAATAAATAAGAGATAGAGCAATTTTTCCGTTCACTCAATACTACAATTTTTTTACGTTGGTTTGGCACAAATGAAGGTGGAGAAAGTATGGAGTCTTATAATGGAGCTTTTCGAAAACCATAACAAGAAAATATCTACAATGCTAGAATTCCTTTTCTTTTTAAGATAAACTTAGAACTCATATTCGTTGTGTTGCGTGTTTCATTCATTTTTTTAATTATTTCTTGGTGATTGAAATCTTCGTTTTAGAAGTTAGACCATGCAATGTTTGAATGTCATCAATAATGATTGAACAAAAAGTCAAAATTATTTTAACTTTCATTTGAAAAATATATTTCTTACATATTATTTCTTTATATTATTTGCACGATTTGTTTCAAGAAAAATAAATAATAAATATTAAAAAACATATTTCTTCTTTTAATGCCTAAAAAGATGTAATATAAAAAAAATATGATAGAAATAATATTATTATTTATTTTTCTCTAATTATAGGATGCATGAAAAATTGCTTTTGTGATGCATTTGAACGTTGAGATAATGGTTTTTTCTATTTAAATAATGTTTTTAATTTAAAAATATCATATTTTTATATATATTACAATGATTTTTTTATTCTACACTGAAGAGTTAAAAAAAAATATTTCATCAGGATAAAAGATCCATTACATTATAACACAAAAATTATTTATTACATTAAAACTTTTTTTTTTCATTTCCTAACATGGACAATCTATACATAAGATAGAAAAACGTTATACATATCCTAATAATCTTACATGAGAAAAAAAGTTATAAAATAATTTTATACAGTCATTTAATTAAAAACTATAATATATAATAAATTTATAAATTTTTATATTAATTATCTTTCAATAATAATTTACGATTTGATAATTATATAAAATTATTTTACACTGTTAATATATAATTATTAAACTCATGTTATATTTTTATAAATTTTATATTTATTTTTTAATTATTTTATAAATAAAAATTTATACATTAATAATATGAAATATTTAATTATAAATTATCACATGATAAATTTATTAATTTTTATAATAATAATTTAAAAATTATATGAATAATATATGAACTTATTTTACACGTGCATGGTCAGTAAATTAAAATAAATAAAAAATTTAAATATATGTAATACGTTAAAAATATAAAAAATGATTAAACTTATTGAGGATTAGATTTAACATTATTTAAAAAATGGGATATTATTAAATTGGGAAGGCAAGTGTCCGAAAATCTTGGTGAAGCAGTCAGCAAAGGTAGCTATCAGAGTCACTTAGCAAAGTGACGCGTGTCCTTCCAAAAGGGGTAGGTTTGAACTTGGAAAGTGAGAAGATAAGCACTAACTTATAAAAGAGAATAAAATAACAGAAAAGCAATAATCTTGGTGCTTCTCTTGTGGTTATCACCTTCACAAGTCATCAGCTACACCTAACAAGAGAATATCTTATTTTATGACTTACTACTACTTTAATATTTTATTTATGTTGCCCACTGTTTTTTTTATTTTTTTATTTTATCAATTTGTAATATAAAATATGGATAATTTCATATCTACTCATCCAACTATTCTCATGTTTTTTTCACTTTCTATGTTGAGAAAATGTTTCTGACTACTTTATAATTCTTACCTCAAATTTTGTTAAATGAAATTAAAAGAATTATTTTAATCTTTACTCAAGAATTTGTTATTTCTCATTTATATACTACACACTTATGGTTTCATTTCATCTTTTTTATAAAAAAAAAAAATATTTTAATCTTTACTCAAGAATTAAAATACAAAATCTTATTTTATAAAAAATGAAAGATTATTTTATAATCCATTTAAACTTTATGAATAAAGATAAGATTCATTTGGATAATAAGTTTAAGCTTCATAAATATGAGGCAATAAAGAAAATAAAATTTAATAAAGTAGTTGGCAGTTAGCCAACGGCATTCTCCTGAAAGAATCTTCATATTGATTGGACCTTTCAAGTTTGGGCTGTTTTAATTTGGCGTTCTAAAGAAATGCTCGGATTTTATCTTTTACCTTTTCATTTCTCGTATGTTCAATGAAAATTCCATAGAATATTCTTTCTTTTCCTTTCAGAATGAAAATGATACCTACATAAACCATCAATTATTGACCCTTACATATATAATCTGAAAAACTTATGAGAAAGAAGTCTGTATTAGTTTATACTAAATTTTAAATCTGTCTAATGCATAGGTTTATTTAAATTATATATTATGATATTTAT
>JAMLFT010007782.1:0-14430 GCA_026544285.1 Pachyrhizus erosus | reverse complement strand
AGTATTTAATCTATTATATTTATTTATATTATTTATTATCCATTATATATATATATATATATATATATTCACTATATTTGATAAGATATTTCATTAGTTTCTAGTTGAAAAGTTAAATTTTGTTGCATATATTATTATATTTAATTATATTAACAAAAACTTATATACCATATATATTTTGATTATATAATACAATTAATTTATTAAATCTTAAATAAATTTTGATATTATATAATACAATAATATTTTTTATTTTATGAAATGATTTTATGAGCATGTAATGTTTTTTTATATATAATTAGGGCAATTTTTTATTATCATGATCACAATTTTATAAAATATACAGTAAATTTACTAAAGATATGTATTATAATGATAACCTGTAATCTATTATTTATTATCATAATCACATCACAATTTTATAATATTTATAGTAAATATGTATTATCATTATTTTTCTATCGCATAAAAAGTATTATTTGAACAATAAATTCCCACATCTTCATTTCATGAAATGAAACCCAATTTGATCATTTCAAATATAAATATCTATGGTGTGGTTTTATTTTCATTATTTTCTTCTAAAATAGTTTATTGCTAATATCTTTCTTTGTGCTTTTTATTCAATTTTTATGGAGGAATAAATACAAGTAAGAAGTGCAAATTTAGTGATATTTTTATTCTTTTTCTAAGGTAAAATTCAATTTATATTATCATTACTTTTCTTTTTTCTCTAAGATAGACTAATATATCTTTATATCGTTTTAATATGTTTCTAACATATTTTTTATTTTTTTTTGTCTTGCGTGTCATAATTACAATAATTATATATTTTCAAAAAGTATTTCCTCCTTTCAAAATTATTTTATATCAATTTGATTATTAGAAATCTAAATCTATAAATGAATAATAAAAGTATTTTATATCAATTTGACTATAAAGACACAAGTAAAAAAAATTATTATTAGAAAAATAAAATTATAAATGAATAATATATTAACTTAACTTAAATCAAAATTTAATTAGAACGATTCATTTTCAAAATGTCACAAATAAATTTTAAGCAAATTATCTAAATTTTTAAATTCATATTTATCATTTTAAAATATTTCTTGCCTTTACTATCAAAGCAACACCAATAAGAAAAAACGAGATAACAATTGCACAAAGGAGGTAAAATGGTAGTAGCAGAAAGGAAAATATGAAATAATTGAGTTTGGCTGTAACAACTGAGGTTGAGTAATACTACGAATCCCATCTCAGTTCTTATTGTGAAAAATTGTAAAAATATGGTTAACGTGGTTGTAATTGCAGTAAAAAAATCCTGAAAGCCTTTATGTTGTGGCTACAATTGTGGATTAAAACCATGATATATGTTGTAATATATCTTAACACTTGTCTTCTCACCACTAGGTCAAATGATGGGTAATTTGGACAAGGATGACAAGAAAAAGAAGGGGAAAAGGAGGGTGAGTATAAAGGTGGAGACATGTGGTGAGGTGAGGAAAATGAGTAAATTGGAAAATATTTGAAAAAAGAATAATTTATGACCATTGGTTTAAAATAAAAGAGATCTAATGGTTGAAATATATTTTCTATGATAGGAAATATACCTACCTTCTTTTTTCTTTTTTTTTCTTCTTGTAAGCCTTATTGAGAAGTTTAATAAAATAGAACCTTAATGCATTTCAAAAACTAACTTTTGGAACATCTATCCACCAATTAGAAAAAAAAAATGTTACAAAAAATAATTTCATAAATAAATATCTTTAAGAAAAATGATAAAAAATGTGAAAAACAGTGAATGAATAAAAAAACAAGAGGGAGCGAAAAACAATTTTAATATAGTTTGTATCATAAAGTTTTTGTTTTGTCAATTTACCATTAAGCTTCATTGGTTGAAAATAATATCCAGATGATTAGTTTTTGCATTCTTTTTTTCTTAACACTCTTTGTTATTTCATATTTACATTATTTTTGTATGTTGTAGAAATTAATTGTTGAAATATACAATATAATTTCAAAAACTATTTTTTAGAATAAAAGAAGTCCCTTAATATTTATTTTTATCTGAACCCTTAATATCAATTTAATTACATAGGGTGTGTCTTTTTTTTTTTTTTTTGAGGAAGGAAGCTGGGGGCACTCTAATGTACCTAAAAAGATGATAATTATTGTTATTAGCACATCCTTTTTGTTTTAGTTTTTTTTTTTTACAAAAATACTTCTCACAAAAATAAATTTTCGTAGTCCACTACACATAATAAAAACACATTTCTATTATTTTATTGAGATGTGTGTTCCTATTAAATAAAAAAAACATATTTTTGTTTGTCTTATGTTAAAATACAAAATAAAAACATAGTTTTGTTTTATATTTTGATATAATACAAAATGAAAACGCATTTTTATTTTGTATTGAAAATTTTGAACCCCTTAACAACATATATTATCCAGTAATAAGAATCAGTATCAGTAATATCAATACCGCCAAAGTGTTGAATATAAAATTAGATAAGTTTGATAACAATGAGCTTTTGTTAAATAATATTATTAACATTAGTCTTTAGTAATATCAACTACACAGTCATTTTTCCTAGTTACAAAGAGTTGATAAAGAAATAAACCTATGATATGAAGTGTGCCATTGCGATGCAATATGAGGTAGCAATGTCTTATCCCTTAAATAAACCTATGAGAAGAAATATTTAAATAAAGTTAATGAATCATATATGATAAAAAAATTAATTAAAAATGATGACTAATTTTCATAAATTCAATGTATGATACCTGGACAAAGTTGTCACACAGTGTCGCTTGGTATAAAGAAGTGTCCCAAGCACTTGACATCTTCACTTCATAAGAAAATTCGATAAATTTTTAAAAGAATTGGGAATTTGTTAATGAATAATAAAAAAAACGCGTTTTCATACAAAAATATGTTTTCAGTTTAGTGACCAAAAATACTAAAATGGAAACATATTTTTGTTTTGATTATAACACCAAAATTGAAACGTTTTTGGTTTTGGTATTTTGAACGCCAAAACATAAATTAATCAATAATCAGAATAGAAACGTTGCGGAATCAAGCTTAAACAAAAACACGTCTGCGTTTTATATACTTCCCACAAAAATGTGTTACTGTTTAAATGTGTGCAAGTGAAGAAAACTAATACAAACAATAAGGGGCATCAAACTTACCTCCACAAAACTAAGTCACCAGTGGGATCTCAAACAAAGCAAGAGTTTGGCTATGTATGTGAGGATAACATAAAAAGGAGATAGGAAGAGAGAAAGAGAAGAAGGGAAGAGCAAATGGAAGAGATAATGAGAGAGAGCTGAGTGCAAGGGATAAATGAGGACTTTTGATGGATGGGTGGGGGGTGGGGAGAGGAAAAGGAAAACTATAGGATTATAATAGTAATTTTCACGATTTATTTTCAAAACTTAATGGGTGCCGTTAGCAAAAAAGGCAGTGTTAATAACAATGGAAAAATATGACGTAGGTCATTTCACAGGTAACAAAGCTCATATACTGGTTTGCATTATTTCCTTGGCTGCTAATATTTGTCCACTTCATTTTGGATCGATTGGGATGGAGACTAGAGAGAGAAGGGAAATAAGACAGATATAGAAAATAATAAATATGATAAATGATATAATAAAAAAGAAAGAAAAAGATAGAAAAAAAATGAGATGAAAGAAAAAGTTGATAAATGATTAGTTTTTTTTCCTGTTTCCTTGGTTAGCACAGCTTGTTTTGTTACTACAAACTTCTTGGGCTCGGAACTTACAACTGCTGCCGGTGAGTACTGAGTTTACCTGAAAAAAAAATCACCAAAAAATAAACTTATTAAAAAAAAAAAAGTTTTGCAAACATTTGTTAGTTGATGGCATTTTAACACAAGAAAAAAATAATTCTAAGTAACTTTTTTTTCCTTCTAATTAACTATTTCTGGAAAGTGGCACGCAATGGAACCTCAGTTCATTTGGAACTTTAATTGAAACATGACCTGATCACCTGAAATCAATTATGTACTGTATTATATATAATGTTAACGTTTTCTATATCCAAATTTATGTTAAAATAAAGTTTAATCTTCTAAATACAAGGAACAGAGTAATACATAAAATTAATAAATTACAAAAAAAAACTAATGTAGGTTAACTCATTAAGATCCTTTTAATCCACACCTTACCTTTTTTTTGTTTAAGTAGTGTTGTACAATACGTTCTATCCCTGCTAAATTTTCTTTTTAAATTAATTGCTATCAGGTGCAACAAGCTTTCAAGCTTTAGCTGCATTCTGTGCCCTTCTTTATAATTATTATTTTTCAAGGAAGCACAAAGAAACTCAGAGCAGGCAATTTTTCTTTTCGTTTTTTTTTTTTCTAAAGAAAACACCGGAAATGCAAAATTACTCATAGTGGGCATGGAAGGCCATTTTAGACTTTGTAATAGTTTTTGAAGGCTGTGTTGTGGTATTAAAGGATTTTGTTACCTGAATTGTAGGATTTAAGTTTTGCCAAAAAAAGCAAATGAGGAAACATAAAGCAAAGCTCCACTACTTGAAATGGCTGAGCAGAGGATTCCAGTATGCTATGGAGTTATTCAAGAAAGTGATCTTATAATTGCGATGATGGAGCTTAGCAATGATTATGACAGACATTGTTGGCCAAGAAGAAATATTTTTACAAACATTAACACCATTGACCATATAATTATCTCAGGTAAGAATAATAACTGCTTATCATGTTTTTATAAAGCTCCAACCTCCAACAAATCTATAATATATATAAATCTTGTTGCGTCTCCAATTTCATTTTTCCGTCTAAACTGAACTAATTAATAGCAATTAATTTGTTTTACATTCTTGTAAAATTAGCAACGAATTTGCATTCATAATATTCCTATTATATTAATTGATATTCCAATAAAAATATATGTAACTTTTCGCTTTCAAATCAGAAATTGCACCCTTTTTTTTTTTTTTCTTCATACAATTAATGGAGACTTGATTGGTGCAATTTGCCAATCAAATGTGTCAACTCTTTGTTTGAATTGTTCAAAAGACATCTGTCGTCCTTTTAGTTCTCCTCTTAATTGTGTTAATTTGTTTTAATTGTTGCATTTGTTGCCTTTTTTTTTCTATATAAATGTATTTTCTTCCATATTATTTTTGTTCATCCTGTGTTCAACTTGCACCAAATAACCCTTTTTCCTGCTTTCTCTAATACCATTTAATGGAGGGTATTAATTATCAAGCTGAAATAGATGAGGATAGAGAACACGTCAACGAGTTGGAAAAAAAAAATGATCTATAAATATCATTGTGGTTTTGTAATTTTTTTTTAAAAAGTATTTTCGCAAGCATTTTTTCATGATTTTATATTATTATTATTATTCATAAGTTGATTGTTTATTTCTTATTTTGCAGAGGTCCATTAGGTTGCCTAATATTTTTCCATAGATTTCTATGAAGAAATCAATTATCAAGTCAAGCTTGAAGATCCTATGTTTAACGACCTCAAAGTTCATGTTAAAAAGGAAAAACAGTACAGTTTTTTTTTAAAAAAGGTATTAAAAAAAATTAGAGTTTTATGAAATTTCAAATGGTGGTTCGTTGACTTTAATTATGATTTATATCATTTTGCATAAATCGGCAAACAATTTCAATTATTTTTTAAATTATTGTGTATTACTTTTTAAATAATTGAGTATTTAAAAATAATATTAACACTTAATAAACTATTAAGTATAATTTTTTATTATTTTCTCTCTCTTAATTAAGATTTCATTATTATGTATTTAGTTATAATAAAATCATTTCTATGGGATTTCAATTATTACCTAGGTTTGTTTTGGTTTATAAAATTTTGAGTTACTTTATAATGTAAATGATTATATTTTTTAATTTATAAAATTCTCAAAATGGTTCTTCATGATCTTAACTACATAATCTAAATTGACAGAAACCAGCCATGCAATCTTAAATATCAATTTATGGTGGATTGATATATTAAAAAATCAAATTACTTTTGTATTCATTAACTATTTTTAAAATGAAAACAGTTAATATAATAAACATTTATCAGTATGTACATTTCAATTTTTAAAATTGATAATGGAAAACAGAAAGTCAGATTTTTTAAGTTAATTTTCAAATAGAGAGGACCGTTTTTTTTAATTATGATTAATAATCTTCTTAAATTGTTTTTCCAAGACAAAAAGCTATTTTTTAAAATATTATATTTAATATTTAATTTAATGTTAACTAATAATATATTGGAATGTTGATAGTTGAGATAAGTTTTCACCCACAAATTCAATAAACTTTGGAATTCAAAAACTCATCGATAGTAATTATAAATACATATTATTAAATAGCCTGTTGATTTTTTTGAAAATACTAATTCAATGTTAAATTTAATATTTTTTTAATTTTCAATGCATGAAAATTTTAAATCTTTAAAGATGATTGAAATTCGTATTCATTAATGCTTAAGTTGTATAAATAGAAGTATGTTAAATGATTTAACTGCAAGATACATGAGAAAATTTTACCAGGTAAAATTTCAATATCTGATAATATTTATTCTTTCCAATTTGTTTTTCAAATTTTTTACATATCCTTCTTCTTTGACTGTTATTCTCTATTATTAAAGAGATTAACTTCATAGCACAATAATAAAAATATAACTTTTTAATTTTAATATTATAATCTTATTAAACGATACATAAGTTAAATTGATTAATATTACAAAGTTCCTCAGACAATAGGCAAATGTAAATGTAAGTGGTAAAGAGGTTAAGAGCATCATTATCACTGATACCTCTGTATCTCTCATTCATATACATAACCATTGTGGATCTCATTTTATTAAGGAAAGCACATGCAGAAGACACGGTACTGACACGTGGATTGCACTGTTTTAAGTCAAAGGTAAGATACAAATAAAAAATCCCTGGGTTAAAAAAATGCTCTAATAGAAGGAAGTTTTACCCTACAATAAGAAAAAGAATTCAAGAAGTTAAGAATTTCTCTTTTAGGAGTGTTTCAATTATTGCCACCTTTGAGAGAATTTATTAATGGGAACACATTTTTTGAGGTGAAGATACTTGAAATGTGAAAATGAAGTGCCATACTAAAGGAAAATTTTACTTTTAGGTCGGTTCCCAACATGATTTCTTATCAAATGCATTGAGGTCATGATTCCATCACCCAATTCTTTTGTTGGGCTTGTTTGGTGTTAGATTTATCCATTGCTCTTGGAATTACATTAAGAAAACTTTATTCTACGAGCATTTCCGGACAACTGTTGCCACCCCCTCTTCCAAACCCCAACAAAATGTCATTTAGGCCTAAGAAATTTTCCTGTGAAAACTTTACTCGTCTATTCCTTCACGTGATGTAGACTTTTGGGCCAGACAGTTTATTTACCATACTGTGGAGATGTCCTTAACATATTCAATAACTGGATTTTGACAATGAACTTGACAGTGGAAATCCAATGTGAAAGAATTGTGTCCCCATGAATATGATAATACTTGTATCAACCCCATTTTTAACACCCCAATATGCATCTAGTAGACACTATTTTATTCTCTCTCTCTCTTTTTTTTTTTATCATATCATATGATTTATTATTATCTCTATTACATCAATTTTTTTTATATTTTTTTTAGTATAAACATCTTAAAAGATGTTCACAAAACATTTTCCTACCTATATTTTTTGAGACTTAAAAATATATTTAATTTTTATAAAATTAATAAATTTTGATTTTTATCATTATAAATTTCTTTTTGATATCCATCTTTTCAAAAATCTAAAATCATTGTTTTGATATTGTAAATAGAGTGAAGTTTAATTTTAATTTATATACTTTTTTTTATTTTCATCCTTCTGGAGATTATTATTTTTTATTTTTAAAATTTATTTTGAAGAAAATAAATAATATTTATTTTAAAGATCTAAATATTTTTAAAAATTAGATTTTTATTTTTCTAAAAATAAAAATATAATATTTTTTATTTCTAACATTCATTTTAAAAATAAATAAGTCATTTATTTTAAAAATCTAATTTTAGAAGTGTCACGTGCTAATATAATACCACACTATAAATACTAATAAGCAACACATAAGATATTTTCTAACTTTCACACATGTAAGTAGTCGTGAAGTGTTATATAATTATAGAAAAAAAAAAGCAATTATTTCATATTTTTAAAGATGAAAATCATTTTTTAAAAAGATAAAAATCAAAATTTAAAGAAAAAATTATATATATTTAACCTTTTTCTCCAATTAGCTGAATCACACGTGTCCTAACTTGACCATATTCTTCATTAAAAAAGAAAAAAAATTGACCGTATTCTCCACCTTAACTAATACCAATCCCTCATGTTTGTGTTCAAGAAACGACTACCAAACTGTCGTTACACCAACTTAAAATACACACGTTTGAATTTAACTAAATTTCATTTTAAATTGAAGTAACACCAGACTATTCACTTCCAACTAGTGAATTGCATATAAAAAGCAGTAAAAGGTGAGTTTTTATACCTTTAACAAGTCCTGCAGCAAGATCTCAGTTTTGAAGTTTGAAACACTGGCTTTTATATCTACAGAAGGAACAATCATGTGCTGAGATTATAGAGTCACTGCTTTTCCTCCTCTGTTCTCATATCAGAGAATTGGATACTTATGTATGATACATTGTATGTTAACCATCAGTTAATCCATTATTTAATTATTTCTTTTTAACTTTTCATGTTCCATTCCCCACCAGACACTCTTACTCTCCCCTTTTTGTACATATATGCTTATACTTTTAAATGACCTTTCTTAATTTATTAAACTTGTGTTCCAAAACTGGCATATTTGGTGCTTGTGGTCATTAATGATCGATCACCATCACAATCTTCTATTTACATTAGTGGCAAGCAAAAGTGAATTCCTTTACTTGAGAGCCGAGAATAAACCCAATGTCAAAATCTTAAAAAAATATAGAATCTCAAGGCATTACAAAATATCATTAAATTAATTGAATAAGGTTCGTTAACGTGAAGATTTGTTTTTAAAATTGAAAATTTGAAACATGTTATATTTTTTATCACTAAAATCTACAGATCAATACATCTTTACCTACTTGAATGATCACATTTCGAAAGCCTTTTAATTGAAAATTTAAAATATATTATGACTAGTATGACTAAAATTCAAAGATAAATACAACTTTACTTACTCGAACAATCACAGTTTTGAAGTTTGATTTTTCCAATCAATGATACTTAACCTCCAATTTCAGCAGAATTTTTTAGTACCAAGTGTGGGCTAGGGGTGACCTCTAATTAAATTTTAAACTAGAGTATTTTTCCATCTATCATCAAATCCAATAAATTAGATAGTATTTTATTTGAAATGTAGTTTCCAAGGTGGATTTAACACTGTGCAAGGAATTAACAGGTAATTAGTCCAGGTTATTCTTTTTAAGTAGTCTTGCTTCATAACTTTGTGTATATATATATATAAAAAATCTGCTAAAAAAGCTAATCCTCATTTTGTGAATATTCTTGCTTCGAACAAAGATAGGTCTTAAACCCAACACGGCTAACTTTAGAGTTGACGTGACTAATAATAATGAAATTCTTACCTAAATAGATAAATGAATAAATGCATATTGCAGAGAACGTTTTAACTTTATTGGAATAAAAAATCATTTATTTTTGTGCGAACAATTTTTTGTTGTTTACGAAAGTCCTGCGTATGAAAGCAATAAACAGGAGTGTAGAAAGTGGAGTCCCTCTCAATAAATTTACGTATATAAGGACCTTCCATGTAAAATAATGCATGGCACGGCCATATAGAAAACTATAGCAATAACTCTCTCTCTCCACCATTCTTCCCCTTTTGTCATGCATACATAAAAGTTGAGGGGGATGTCATCTGGTTCGAGATCATTCGTTCAAGTCTCAAACACACACAGAGTTCTTCTGAGTGATTTCGGACCAGGCTTCATTCCCCTCAGCTACATGCTGATCCTTCAATTCCAACCTACCTTACTCTCAATTTATTCATCAATTTCCTTTGTTAAATTGTAAAACAAATCCTCAAGCAACTGAAGAACTGCAAAGGATTGCAACGAACCATTCATGGAGGAATTGGTTGACAATTGGATCAGCCTAGCACTAGCAGGTACGTAATCAAGTGACGAATACACGTCCTTAATTTGATTTGTATGATCAATGAACTCTTTCTCTCATTCTCTCTCTCAATTTCTTCAAAAGCTTCTTGCTGAAAATAATGGCAAACATAATTATCGCTTGGATTTATGTCCTACTTACTGAGATATCACTTCTGCTATCACATATGGCATTATCGATGAATTTGAATTAGCTGTTGAGAAAACCAACGTGTCAAAAAAATCAATTTACCTTAGTATGTCTTCAGAAATCACACGACAATAGTTTTTTAACATGCTTGGATACAAGTTGTTGATGTGATTCACATTCCCTTTGAAGTTAGTAAATATAGCTTTTGCATTTTTAGATAGATTGACATGGTTTATTAATTTTTTTTACAGTATTTCCAAACACGCAATTTGTTTGAAACACTGAATTGTACATACATTTTTAGGAATATTATAACTAGAAAAAGCTAGTCTTGGATATGATTAAAAAGGTGTTCGAGTACATTTTAATATTTTTTGAAATATTTTTAAAATTTAAAATAATTTTAAAAATGAAAATAAAAATTACCAGTTGATTGAAAATAACTTTTCATATTTTTATAAGAACAAGTGAGTAACACTTTTCTATTCTTTCTTACAAGTGAATAATTTTTCAAGGAATAAAAAATACTCGAAAATATCCTTCTATAACCTTCCAACAAATGCTTCCATCTTCATATTTCTGAAAATAGAAGATGACGCGGTGTGGAGGAGATGAAAGAAGTTGGAAAGATAATAAGATACTAAAACTAGAAGTATACGGAAGTGAAATAGAATATGAGATACAGATCAGTAAATTTTTTTTGGTGAATTCCGATCAAATTCCTAAAAAAGCCCGTTGCCGTGAAATGTAGAAGCTACTTCTATGTATGTCTAGTTAATATACACATTCAACCAATGCACTTAAACAGGACATTAGGATGTTTTCAAAATTATAATGTTTAACTTTACAAAAACAATTTCTTCTACAAACTATGAAATAATTACTCAATCCTTTCCCTCCCTCATCCTGGCACAAAAAAAAAAAAAAAACTTTGAATAAACCAAGTTAATGTCAATAGTAGTACCACATAGTACGACTTAATCCTAGAGTCTCCCTTCCAAACCATATTATGTCAGAACTCAAAATCCATCTGTTATTTCCTTTTTGTCTTTCTTCCTCATTTTCAGACATTTTTACTGCATGATTCAGTTCAGGGCATTTTCTAGTCCTGAATTGCAGTTGAAGGTGACAGGAACATCTAAAGACTTGATTGTGGAGTGTTGCTCGGCCATCAAATTCGATTTGCACAAAGGACATAAAAAAAAACTGCATATATAATTTTTTGGCATGCTTCAATTATGGAAATAGAACTGGCACCTTTATGGGTTTTAAATTTGTAGTCAGTTTAAAACTAGGTAAGAGTAGTGCCACTCGTAACGAGAGAGGCAGAAGAATAGAGAACAGTTCACACAAAGACCAAAATAAATGGTTGCTATATAATTAAAGTAAAAGTAGAGAAAGTTAAGCACTATCACAAAGATTGTTTATTGTATATGTTCCCAGAATCTTGAACAAACATTATACAAAAAAAGTATTTAATCACATAATTCACCTTAATTAAGTCCCTAGTCCAGTAGTCCTGATTAAGCTTGGTTACCTTTCTATCTTTGTACTCTATCTTATACCGTAGCCACAGTGAATCAGATTAAAATTAAGCTTGTGATTTAATTTAGAAATCGTTCAATTGGTCTTTAAACGATTTCTGACTCCTACGTACAAAAAGTTCTTAAGCATATCATTGAATGCAATCAATATTATTCTCATATTAGGAATCATGTGTTGATCAGAACTTGATTCCTGGCCTTATATTCTTGCAGTACATATCAAATGCCTATTTGCTTCATCTGTTTCATCCTTTTCTTTAGGTACAAAGGAAAAGGATAACAAAAAGTTTGTACGGTTATCCCAAAGCAAGTTTCAATGGTTACACAAAGAGCCGGTTTGTTTAATTTATTTAAAAAACACTTTTTTTTATCAAAATAAGTAATTTTATGCTTTTATTATTATTATCTATATATATATATTTGTCTAAAACTGTTTTTTTTAAATAAATTTCTATTTTTTTTAAAATAAATCTTATTTATTTCTTAAAAAATGTTTTTTTTAAAATGACTTTTTTAAAAAAAATTTAAACAAACTGATCCAGACCAAGAATCAGCCAAGATTGCCTAAGTCACAAAGCAAGTTGCTTGATATAAAAAAAAGTCTAGGATTAATTGTCTTTTTGTTTTCCCAAATGTATCTTCTTTCAAAAGTAATTTTGATTGAAGTAATGTCAAACACTGAATATGTACACTTCTACTAGCAGAAAAATCCGGTGAGGTAAAAAAATGTAGCTAGTTACATGTATTACAAAGCACAGGCTTCTTTGGAGAAAAGCTGATACTCGTATGAAACATCACATGCCTCTGTATTATCCATTAGCTCTCCCCCAGTTAAACCTGATTTTGGTAGATTGGCATATATACAGTACAAGCAAGCAGGCATTAAGATTAACGTTCATTATGATCTAATCATTTGTAAGCTGTTATAAATTATTTAATTGACATCTTGGGAAAGCCATTGCATCACACTTTTAAAAGCCAAACCTCATCCAAAATGTCACGGCAAAAAGCAGTCCTGCATGTTCACTTTCATCACCGAAAAAAATTAGTAGAATTTAGGTTTTGATTCATGTTACAAATGCCTGAAACGCGGATCGAATGCTATGTCACTCTTCTATTTTTCTGATAGAAGTGCCATATCAATATAAATTGAGAACAATATCAAATTGGATTACAAAAAAATTGTCTTTGCGGTTATCTGCTACCAAAAGAGTTTCATTAATTTGCTTAATAAACACACTAATTAATCATATGCAATGTGAAACTATGAACTTTCATCTTTTAAATGACATAAGTTTCTTTGTGTAATTCAAATCTATTCCTGTAAATTTGATTAGTCACTTTGGAGTGCGAGTGTATGGTATACTCTCTCTTCCTAAGGATTTTACAAAATTTTTCAAATTTAATTATTATTATTATGAGTATATTGTTATCCTTAACTTAAATTAAAATTAAATTAAATTATATTAACTATTATAATTATTTTCAAATTTTATTTTATTTTAATTTATAACAAACAATATTGTCATTTAAATACTATTGTAGTAACAATTATATTATCAGATTCAAAGTTAAATTAAAATAAATTTTATTTTTATATTTTTTTATAATAATTTGATTCATTAAAAGAATATATTAAAACTATTATAATTTATATAACTAAATGATTATATTTATAAAAATATTTAATTATCCCGTATAAAAATGCTAGTTGGACTTTTTCTTAAACAATATTATATAGTTTAATTAAGGAAAGGAACAACTTGTTAAGCTAATAAAACTATAAAAACATAAACTAACAACTTGTTAAGCTAATAAAACAATAAAAACATAAACTAACAACTTGTTAAGCTAATAAAATTATAAAAACATAAACTACTTTTTTATTTATCTTTAGAAATTAAATTCACATATGAAAAAAAATTAATAATAACTCACGCACATTATTTAATTAACTAATTTACATTCTTTTATTAAGATTTTTAAGAATGTATTCATAATTTTAATATTTTGTTTAATGTGCATTTTTCGTGTGTAGTACGTGCTTCATTTATTATTTATTACAAGCTCATATTGTTTTAAAAAAAATCAATATATATCACAATCATATCCTCTGGTAATTAATTTTTTTTTTTTACCTTAAAAAATCTATGGACAAAAACAATATCAATGCATATCATATAAAATATGATTTATGTTTATATTTTCATATTGTTTAAAAAAATATTCTTCTTTTATTTTATAAAAAGAATACAAAGACATCACAATAGAAAAAGAAATCACAACTATGTTGATATCTAAGTCCTACCTATCATTTGTAACAATCCAAATATTGTTACTCCCCTTGTTATCTTTTATTACAAAAAAATATTTTTACACATATTAAAGCAATTGATAAATTATATTAAATTTTATAATGTTTTTTTAAAATTGTCCTTATTATTTAAGATATTTTTAAAAATTTGTTTATAAATGAAAAAAATAAAAGACAGTTATTGAAAATACAAAAGTGATTAAATAAAGAATATTTTAAAAAATGTTATTTAAAGT
>JAMLFT010007781.1:0-14410 GCA_026544285.1 Pachyrhizus erosus | reverse complement strand
TAAAAGTTATGTAAATATTTCTTGAGATTTTTTTTGGATTACACATAATATCTCCTTGTTTAATATTTACAATAACCTGTTTTATGGGATGTAAGCATATAAGTATAATATTTTTAAATAATTAAATAATTAGTATAATATATAACAAAATATTAAAATAATATTTTTAAACATTAAAAAAATTAACATAGAAATTAAAAAAAGAACAGTGTTGTGTATAAATAAATAAATAAATAAAAACTCAAATGATGTAAGAATAATTTACTTTAAGAAATATTATTATCTTGCATTAAATAAAATAAAAAATTTATATAAAATAAATCATAATTAAAGATAAAAACTTGAAAATATGATTATTTAATTATTTTTTATTATAATTTGATAATCCAAATCAAATCAATCTAATATCAATCAGATTAGTTTAGGTTGGTTTAAATTGGAAAAAAAAATCCAAAATTTAAACCAAATTGATTATTTAAACTCGAATCAATTTAATTTAATTATTGAACAGTTATATATATTATATTAAGAAAAATTGAATTATATACAAACCGAAACGGGCCAAACTCCACCAACTGGATCCCTCCCTGTGTATAATCCCCAATTAAATATTGCTATATTACTGCTACGCGAGTCAGTTGCTGGCTCGCTGCTCCTTCTATTTTTAATAACTAAATTCAATAATAATAATAAAAAAACAGTTGGCACGCTGGCACCTAGTACGAAAATTTGTCTTTTGTGTTGTTGTCATTGCTTAATGTTTATTAATAGTGTCGAAGTCATAATGCACACTTAGCGAAAACATGGCAAATACTATATTATCCTCCTTCCTCGACAACAAGAAAAATTTGTTAATCACACTGTACTATGATAACCAATTGCTTAAACTTCGAAGTGCGGCGTACTCCTAAGCTTAGGCTTTCATTCTGAATTCTCTGCAGTAAGAACCATAAATCTTTGGCTGCTTTTTTCCTTAAACATGTTTCTTCAAGTTTATGATGAACTGCTGATAATTTATGCATTCAGAAGCCAGAAATTTTTGCTGATACTTTCTATTTTCTTCTATTCCTTAAGTAGGCTGAAAATGAAACTGAGTCCTAGGGAGGTCGAGAAATTAGGCCTGCACAATGCTGGATACCTTGCACAGAAGCGCCTTGCTCGTGGTTTAAGACTCAATTATGTTGAAACTGTGGCTCTCATAGCAACACAGGTTTGTTTCTGTTCCTCTTTGGTATAAATTTCCAAAGCTTTGAAACTTATTTTTCTTTTTATTTTTTGTCCATGTTATAATATCGGTTATCTGTTAAGTAGTCCAACGTCATTTGCATACAGAAGCCAAGCTTGAATTCTTTGGAACATGAGTGTTATTTTTTCATTTCTGTTGCATAGATTTTGGAATTTGTTCGCGATGGTGAAAAGACTGTTGCAGATTTAATGTCCATTGGGAGAGAACTTCTGGGAAGGTATTAATTAATTTTCAATGTCTGGTTCTGATGCTGTATTCTCTTTAATTGATTATTTGTTTAGCAATTAGCACTTTCTGGATAATAGTTTCTTCTCTTTAAATTGATATAATTCTGCAGTAGAAAAGAGGAATGGATCGTTTTTTAGTTTAGAGCAGATGTAAATTTATCTTCATATTTTAACAGGAGACAAGTTCTTCCAGCTGTTCCTCATCTTGTGGAAAGTGTTCAGGTACATGTATCTTTATGGCAATGTAGTTATATTATACAAAGCACTCACCCAAATGGCTTTGTGCATACTGCATTAAGTCAGCTCGATCAATTTGTTATTACTGGAGGTCTTCAATGTTTTGTACCAAGAACAATTTTAAAATAAATCTTTCTTTTTGTGACTATGATTGAAATTATATTTTTTCAAAAACTATTTTTTATATATATTTCGGCCCCTTTCAACACTTCTTTATTATGGCTCTTAAAACTTGAAAAGGATGTACTGAAGTAGCTCAATTTTTGAGGTAAATTATCTTAGTACTCTCGTGTCACCCCCATTCTCATAAATAAAGAATTTGCTACATATTGTTGCCATAATTTCTTTAAGTAAATTTGAATGTAGGTTGAAGCCACCCTTCGTGATGGGACTAAGTTAGTCACCATTCATGACCCAATTGCTTGCGAAAATGGGAACCTTGAACTAGCATTATTTGGTTCTTTTCTTCCAGGTATGTCTCTACTATTTTGTTAAAAGGAGACGATCTGGATCCTGTTTAGATAAACTTCTCAGTAAACACTTTTAGAATAATAAAATAAGAAGTTAAAATGAACTAAGTTCTCCCATAAGTTACACTTCAACCTTTATAGAAGTTCTCTTATCCAACTTTTCCAAAAGCTGATGAGAGCTTATAAAGAAGTTCAAATTTGCTAACTAGTGATTTTAAGACATGACTTACAAAATGAAAACTATATCTTTTATTTATCCTTTATCCATAGATAAAATCTTAATGTAATGTTAGTTGATGTTCATAATCAGCATTTCTTTTATTTATATGAAGAGGAATCTATTGTCTTCTTATTCCTGTATAGAAGTTGTGGGAGATTAAAAATTCAATGAACTAATTTGAAGCTGCCCTTTTGTTTTTACTAAACTAGCTTAGTTAACTGAGATTGATTGAATCACCTAACTGGTCACATTGGCTGTAAAAGGGGCAATGGAAGCCAAGGGGCACTGATAGTAGTATGTTTTCAATTTAATAATGACTTTATATGTATATTACTTTTGTATTTTTCCTTTCTTGAAAATAAAGCATTGTTAGTATATATTTTCTTTCAAGTAGTAGTATAGGAAAACATATAGATAAATTAATTTATATTCCTTTCTTGCTCATGTATATCCACAATATCCAGCAGTAGTAAAATAATGTTCAGAGTGCAATTTTGCAATCTTCTACAATTTAGTTTCAAAATTTTTGTTGAAGTTGACTTACAGAAACACAAACTGCAAATTGAAGCCTCTACTCACATTACTGTCTCTCTTATGCGTGGAAACTGTGTTTACAGTACCTTCACTAGACATGTTTACTGAGAATGAAGAAGATCACAGGACTCCAGGTGAAATAATAATATTTAGAGCTGAAAATCTGATTCTTAATCCTGGAAGGAATGCAATAATTCTCAGAGTTGTCAACAAAGGAGACAGGCCAATTCAGGTGTTTGTCAGTGTGTTGCGCCTAGCACCTTAGCATTTTAAATAAAACTTAAGTATCGTTTTTTCTTTTGCTTTAATATGATAAATTCATTTTTTTCATATAAAAACGCTCGGATTATGCTCTATTTACACAAAGTGCTGTCATTTCTGAATTCAGTATGATAGGCTGTGCACACATGAAATAACAAAGTGATGTCAATGAGACTGAGACTGAGTGTACTTGTTGGAAATATTTTGTAAAATAAAATATAGAAATATTGGAACTTGCAGAGAAAATAGAGAGATTACAAATGGAAGAAAAATAACCATTGAAATTGATAAGATGAGAATGTCTACATATAGACTTACAACCAATTTGAAATCCGTAACCAATCTAATCTGCTATCCAATTTATTTAAAATTTAAATTGATTAACTGAAACAAAAAGATAAAAGGTATATAACAATAACAAAATACTATCTAAAACATATTCTAAATTCTAAATTCAAATAAGGCAAAATCTCATAAATTTAACAGTACTCAATAGGTACTGGTTTATGTGAATTTGTTTTCTGATCAATTATTGGAGGATTTATATGGTTTTCAAGGTTGTTCTGGAGATTTGTATTTATGTGTATCTTGTTGACCTCTCTGAGCCAGCAATTTGCCATACTTTTTGTCAAATTTAATGTTGTCATAAGTATTGAAGCTTTTCAAATTTTAACATATTAAAAATTTAGTGTTACAAATATCCCAGCTAATCAACTAGCTGTTTACTTTTCCTTCTTAAAAAACAACTTAACTGAAACAATCATTTTATAATACTTACTCAAAATTTTCAGATTGGTAGCCACTATCATTTTATTGAAGTAAATCCTTACTTAACCTTTGATCGAAGGAAAGCATATGGCATGCGCCTCAATATACCTGCTGGGACTGCCACACGCTTTGAGGTAGAATTCTACTTTGTTGTTGTCAGTTTTCAAATTTACCATAGTAATAATGTATAGTTCATTGAATTTTTGCATTATAATCATTTTTTATTCGTTGTCTATATAACGTGGGCAGGCTAAACATGTCAGTAGTTAAACAAATTCATTCTTTAGATTACCAATGATTAATGGAAAAATATTTAATCTTGATAGCCAGGGGAATGTAAAAGCGTTGTGCTTGTAAGCATTGGAGGTAAGAAAGTCATCAGAGGAGGTAATAACATTGCTGATGGTCCAGTTAATGATTCCAATTTAGTAGCAGCCATGGAGGCTGTGACCACAAGGGGATTTGGACATGTGGAAGAGGAAAATGCCAGGTTTAAGATTTGTTATTGAAGTATTGTTACATAATTTTTCTTAGATCTGTGCCAATTCCATGTCTGAGATGATTTCTCCCCTCAAATATGAATTTCTCAGGCAAGGTGTTACTGGAAAAGACTATTTATTAACTACAGTAATTTCTCGAGAGGAATATGCTACCAAGTATGGCCCTACAACTGGTGACAAAATCCGTCTTGGTGATACTGACTTGTTTGCTGAAATTGAAAAAGATTTTGCTATCTGCGGTGATGAATGTGTTTTTGGAGGTGGGAAAGTCATAAGGGATGGAATGGGTCAATCATCATGTGCCCTTCCACCTGGGGGCGCCTTGGATACTGTTATAACAAATGCTGTGATAATCGATTATACTGGTATTATCAAAGCAGATATCGGTATTAAAGATGGACTGATTATCTCAATTGGAAAAGCAGGAAATCCAGACATTATGGATGATGTATTTCATAATATGATAATTGGGGTAAGTTCCCCTCCAGATATCAAAGGCAAAGATTTGAATTCCTACCTCGTTATCGTAATACAACTTACACATACATCATCCATAGGCTAATACTGAAGTTATTGCTGGAGAGGGCTTGATTGTGACAGCTGGAGCTATAGATTGTCATGTGCATTTTATATGCCCTCAATTAGTATATGAGGCCGTAACCAGTGGTAAGTTTCATAACTTGAAGCAATTTCTACTAAGAGTGTGCATTACATGTATTTTTAAACATTTAATGCATGCTCTAGTGTGCTGGATTCATGACTGGGATGTAGATGAAAATTTTGGAAGTTGTTTGAGATAATTTTGTTGTGCTTATGCTATATTTTTATGCATTGAAAACTTCAGCTATCAAATTACTTATTTTCCAAGCATCCTTCTTGATCCAAACTACTTATTGGATTTTATTAGTCCTTTTCTGCATTGTATATAGGTGTCACAACATTAGTGGGAGGAGGAACAGGACCAGCTGAGGGAACACGTGCTACAACTTGTACACCAGCTCCAAATCAGATGAAATTCATGCTACGTTCAACAGATGACATGCCTCTAAACTTTGGTTTCACTGGAAAAGTCTGTTTTCCTTCTTTTGTTTTGTTCATATATAATGCTTGTTCTGGGTTTTTTGTCTGTGTATTTTTTTTTTTTCATTTTTTTTGCCTAATATTATGTGTTGAACCTCTAGAAAACCTCAATGTATGTTTAGATCAATTATATCTTCCATTCATTGCTTCAGGGGAATAGTGCCAAACCTCATGAATTGAATGAAATAATCATAGCTGGAGCTATGGGACTGAAGCTGCATGAGGACTGGGGAACAACACCGGCTGCAATAGACAGTTGTTTGACGGTCGCAGAACAATATGATATCCAGGCACAGCTTTCTTGAATATATCCACTCTTTTTCTTTGGTTTTTTTTTTGTTGATTTTTATTGTGAACTTTTATTATAACAGGTTAACATACACACTGACACCATAAACGAATCTGGATTTGTTGAACATACAATTGCTGCATTTAAAGGAAGAACTATTCATACTTACCACAGGTATATATGTTAACTTCGAAATATTTTTATAAAGCACTGACATAGCATGGCTGTTATTTGTTAACTACTGTTGTAAGTTGTAACAGTTGTAGAGGAAAAATACCCATTTTAATTTTAATTGTAAAATTCATTATATAGAAGTATTATCACAGAGAAAAGGAGGTAATATAAAATTTGGTAAAATATTGGTTCCATTCTTTCTTTGAACTATTTGTAAAATCTTTGGTTCTGTTTTCCGGTCTAAGTTGGCTGATTCTTGACTTTTTTCGTTTTCTTGGGCAGTGAAGGTGCAGGTGGTGGCCATGCTCCTGATATCATAAAAGTATGTGGTGAGAAGAATGTCCTGCCCTCATCAACCAATCCCACACGCCCTTATACGGTTAATACCATAGATGAGCATCTTGACATGTTGGTATGAAACAAATCACAGAAGTAATAATGTACAGCTTGTGCTATTTGGCTCATAATTTACACTCGTATGATGTACAGATTGTCTGTCACCATCTTAATAAGAATATTCCGGAAGATGTAGCTTTTGCAGAATCAAGAATAAGAGCTGAAACAATTGCTGCTGAAGATATTTTGCACGATATCGGGGCAATTAGCATTATATCTTCTGATTCACAGGCTATGGGTCGAATTGGAGAGGTCCTTCCTTAACTCAAGCCAGCTTGTCCGTATTAGACTTAATTGTGCTCGTATTTATTATGAAAAAATTTGAACCAGTGTGCTTGCTAGTGCCAATGTCTATGGAACCATACACCTATGTCTTACTATTGTTAATGTGACACCACAAAATTTTCATAGTTGTCTTTTCACTTTCGTATTTTTCTGGTCATGAAAATCGAGATTATTTTCATGATCCTCAGGATTGTATTGTTGAATAATTTCTTCATTAGGTGATAAGCAGAACATGGCAAACTGCCGATAAGATGAAGTCACAAAGAGGACCACTGCAGCCTGGTGAAGACAATGACAACTTTCGGATCAAGCGTTACATTGCAAAGTATACCATAAATCCAGCTATAGCGAATGGTTTGTCGCAACATGTTGGTTCAATTGAGGTATGATGTTTGAATGTCTAGTGCTTTATCAATTGTAACAGAAATTTCTAAGAAAAAAAAAAGAGACAGGAAGTTCATATTTCCTGTGAAAAAACCATCAGTACTCGGTTACCTATGATTGAAGGTATAAAGTAAAAAGCTGTAGAAGCATACACAAGGTGAGAAGGATTTACATTTACTCCCTTGGCAAAATTGAAGCCTTGATTTTCAGAAATCGACCTTTTCACTTCTGATATGTACTTGTCTCCATATTTGGAAAAAGTTAAATTAGTAGTATAATTGATATAAGCAATGCCAATTGCACAACAATTCTATGGTCACATGGAAGCATTAGAGTTTAAAAGGTCCCTAATGAACCTCAACTTTCTGGAATTCAGATTGAGCCACATGTATTGTTGTGTTTTATTTGTTGTGCATCTGAAGACTACACTCCTCTACCCCCCTCCCTCATAATTATTAACCTCAATTTACATATCAAATTGTCAGCCTTCTAATATTAGTATCACCTCGATCCCTTCATTTAGACCTAGTTTTGCAGATGGGAAAGTTAGCTGATCTTGTACTATGGAAGCCGTCATTTTTTGGAGCAAAACCAGAAATGGTGATCAAAGGTGGTGAAGTTGCATATGCTAACATGGGTGACCCAAATGCAAGCATCCCAACACCTGAACCGGTAACGTTTTCATAAGCATTGGAATGTGATCCATTGCCAACTGATGCCTAACTTTGTTAAATTACACTTTCAATAACTTTTTATAAAAAGTAAATATTATCGATCTAAGTAGAAGTGCTTCAACTAAACTAGGAAATACAATGTTGTAGGTGATTATGAGGCCTATGTTCGGAGCATTTGGCAAGGCTGGTAGTGCACACTCCATTGCTTTTGTGAGCAAGGCATGGATCCAACTGCTCCCTCCTCTTTTGCAGACGCACATAAATAACATTCATATGGAGAAATTATGTGGTTCAACTCTACCATGGTCTTGATCAAATTTTACTTGACACATAACTAAGTTTTATTAACTTGTTTTTGTAAATTAAAAATCTTGAATAAGTTTTATTAATTTTTGTAAATTGACAATTTTGATTATATGTTACGTAAAAATGAGTTGAGACTAAAGATAATGGTAGTTCCAAATCATGTAATAATTTATTCCACCTATGCGTGTTTAATTCTTTTCAATATTTACATATACTCACATCGCATGTTGCTCTGTCACAAGCAGGCAGCTTTGGACAATGGGGTAAAGGTTTCGTACGGACTTAACAAGAGGGTGGAAGCTGTGAAGAATGTGAGGAAGGTCACCAAACTAGACATGAAACTGAATGACACTCTTCCACAAATCACTGTGGACCCAGAAACATACACAGTTACAGCAGATGGAGAGGTTCTCACTTGCACCGCAGCCAAGACTGTTCCTCTTTCTCGAAATTACTTCCTCTTTTAAGCTCAAACTATGTGTCAAATACACAACTTTATTGACAAAAACAATAAGCAAGCATGCATATTATCATCACATTTATGGATAGCCAAAATTAATTTCGTTGCATGATTGCATCCTACGAGTGGATTATATTTTATTTTATACACAATTTATGTTCAAGGTTTGTGGGTCCCCATTAGGCATTAGCACAGGAGCAGCTAACTTGTCAGGTCGTATCAGATAAGATCAAATTGCTATTTTTGGTTTTATTTTGTGTCGGACGAAAAGGACTTCAATATTTATTTATTATCTGTATCTGACTTAAAGACAAATTACTGTGTCCCTACAAACTCATAAAACCTTCTATTATAGACATGTTGGCCGGCAAATGGCATGATTTTAGCAAATGATTTTACGTCCCAAATGACTCAAACCAAAACAAGTTACAGTATTTTTTTAGTTTCCTCACTTGCAAAGAAAATTCTTCCTTATTGCTTAATCGCTCGCTCAAACTTCAACGTAAAAGTGAATGCGCCTGATTGGGAAAATGCTTTGTTTCACTGTTCCACTTTCGTCCCTGTCAAAAGTCAAAACAGTTTGATGGTGTTCCACTTTCACCTGAAATTTCAAAATCCTCAGACGATGCCGTTTTTTAGGTCCTTGAATTTCCTAAAGAAAATCGTGTCCGTACAAACAGAACAACCTCTTCCTACTCACACTCCCTTCCTAATTTCAAACTCAAACCAAAACCAACCACAAGAAAATAATAACAACGATGAAGAAACAGTCCTTGATGATGTTCTTGCACGTTTAGAAGCGCTTCTCACGCTACTTGGCTTCAACCAGTCTTCATTGTTGAGATTCACCGTGTCTTGGACAGCTTTCGCTGTGGTTGGTGTGGCGGCGCCGCTCCTGGCCCTTCAGGTGTACGACACGGACAAGAATCAGATAAAGGGTTTTGAAATTGGCATTGTTGCATTTCAGACTTGTCTAGCTGCCGTGTCCTTGATTTGCCTCTCTCACAATCTTCGCAAGTATGGACTCACCAGGTTCCTCTTCGTTGACCGCCACGCTTCTCGCATCCCATGCTTTCACTATGATTACGTTAAACACATTTCGGTGAGGACCGCCATACATTATTTATAGTCAACTTTCATACCTGCCTTTCTATTTCTATTATTGTTTTGGTGTGAATACAATGTCCTCCTTATAGCTGTCAGCATGTGTGCTTTAGTTGTCCTGTTTTAAGTTTTAATCTCAAATCTATAGCAGAAAATGCTAACTATTAGTTCCTTAATAGTTTTTTTTAGCAGTTTATCACCTCCAAAAAAAAATTTATATCAGTTTTATTCCATGCAGTGTTAGCAATGGATATATACCTAGACTTGTGCATTTGTGGCACTACTTTTTCTCGTATGAGGAGTAAAACTTAAAATTATGATAACTATTCATGTTTTTGTAAAGTTGATGATATTTAAACACTTATAAATTATAAACATTCGGCCAACCATTTTAATTTTCATTTTCATTTTTTTTCTGTCACAATACATCATTAATTAAATCAATTATTTATCATTCTTTTTTTTTTTCTATATCTCTCAAGATGTAAATATTTCAAAGATATCTAATAATCATTTTTCTTTTAACAATGTATTATTGTTTGCTTTCAGAGCAAAGGGTTTTAACAATTTTTTGTGTTCTTATTCTATTTAAGATTATTGGAGTCTTTTAACTTCTTTTTGGGCCTTTTATATATATATATATATATAGATAAAAGCAAAGATAAAATTACTAAGAGTAATTTTAAAAAAAAATTCTTCATTCTTATATTTATTTTTTAAGAATTTAATGGTTATGTTAATTACTCATTACAATATTTTAAAATAAATAAATAATAAAAGTATAAGATAATTTTCTTAAAGTTATTTTTAAATAACTTAATCTTTTATTTTTTTCTATATATATACATTATCCATTCGAAATGATTTGATTCATTTTCACATATATATCTATATATATATATTAATTTTTATAAACTTTTTTTAATCTTTATAAAAAATATTTTTCATTTTGATTTTTGACATGAAAATATTGTTGATGTATAGTTTTATGTGACATGATGACATAGCATTTTGTGTCATATTAATACTTAAGGAAAGGTAAGTCATCGAATGAATCAAAATAAAAATATCTAATATTTATAGGGATTAATTTAAATTTTAAAAAATTATAAAAATTTTAAAAAATATATTTTACACATGATTAAGCCTTTATAATATTAGTGAGGGATTCAACATCACTGGAAGACTTATAAAGTGCTGTTTTGCTCTCAGGGGTCTATACGCTTGATCATTCTGTGGGTGTTGGCATGTTTCCTTTTGAAGACAGCCCGAGAAATCACTCGCCTTTCCTTGGTAGAACACGGGTCCCTGTGGCTCTCAATTGCTGTTTTGTTGGCTCTAATTGTATCATGGACTTATGTGAGTGCAATCTCTTTATCGGCCTGTGTTCTATTTCACTTGGTCTGCAGTTTGCAACTCATTCACTTCGATGATTACGGGCAACTCTTGCAAAGGGGAAATGATGTGTTGGTTTTTATGGAGGAGCACATTCGGTTGCGATTTCATCTGTCCAAAATTAGCCACAGATTCAGAATTTATCTGCTTCTACAGTTCTTGGTTGTCACAGCTAGTCAATTTGTGACTCTGTTACAGGTCACTGGATATGGTGGAGTACTGACTTACATAGGTGGTGGAGATTTTGCTGTAAGTTCAGTTCTCTGTGTTCAAAACAGTTTATGCATTTAAATTGAAGGAGTTGGTTTCTTTTCATTGTTGTTTTTTACTTCTTTTTGTTTTTTCAAGTTTCAACGTATAGATCTTTTAACTTAAGAGCTTTAGTTTCCATTTCTTTTTTATTCTCTCTATTCTTTCAGGTCTCTACACTAGTTCAGGTGGTTGGTATTATTATTTGTCTGCATGCTGCAACAAAGATTTCACATAGAGCTCAAGGCATTGTTTCACTTGCAAGCAGGTGGCATGCGCTTGTAACATGCACTTCTGATGCATCTAAACTGAGATATTGTGCTAGTACAGGGAGCTTGGGGGCTGCAAAACATTTAAACTCAATATTTTTGGATTACTCAGAAAGTGATCTAGAGTCATCAGATTACATCGAGGTGCCTTCAAATACCCAGCTAGCTTCGTACATGTCCTCACATCACAAGAGACAAGCCTTTGGTACGTAATCCAACTTTCTGTCTCTATGCTGTTGAATTTTCATGTCTAGTTCTTGTGATTATTAATTAGTGACGGGAAAACATGTTTATAATAAACATTGATTCATTAATTCTTTTATCACAGTTCAGATTTTTTTTTTTCTTCTTTCTAGTCAGTGGCCATGAGATTTGCAATCATAGTTTTTTTTTTTGACATGATTGAAAACTACTTAAAATGAAGAAAGACATGTTATATGCTTCGCTAGTGCAAGAGCATTGTTTTTCATCATGCATCAGAGTTTAGAATAATCGATAAGCAACCATACCCGAAATGTTGAGTTTATTTTAGGGTTAAATATATTTTTAATTTCTATAAATATTAAAAAGTTTATTTTTTATCTTTAATTTTTATTTTATATCTTATAAAATATATAAAAAATAAATACAGTCTAAAATAAGTTATTAACCAGTCTTTCAGTTGATAAAATAAAATAAAGAAAAAAAGACTAACTTGAAAAGAAACAAGATTAATTCGATCAAAATTAACATCAAATAATCAAAATAATCAACGGAATCTATAACTAAATTTTTGATACATTTTATAAAATAAAACAAATAAAAAATAATAATAAAAAATAAAAAATAAAAAATAATTTTTTAATATTTATAAAAATTAAAAATATATTTAACCCATTATTTTATTATGTTCGATCATTTGTTTCTTTGAATAAACATGCCCTTGTTTTTATATAGTGAGAAAAAACTATTATTTTGGTCCTTCGAGATGTGGCCCTTAACGGCTTAATTCATTGATGTGCTAAAAGTGAATTGAACCTTGAAGGTTATGGCAATTAGCAAGACCAGATTGAGTTGAATTAAATCGTTCAAGCACTTAATAATAAAATTAAAACTACGAAGTTCAATTTGAGAAATCATGCATCTCAAAAACTGAATTTGTTTTCTTCATTCATTTTCATACTTAACATTCAAGATTGATTGTGACCATTAACTAAAAAGGCATCCAACTTGTCTTAGAGAAAGGAAATGAAAGGCAATTTCCGTTTTTCTTAAAAAAAAAAGTTTGAGATGTATCTATAGTATTCATCCCCCTTTATGGAGCATAACCAGCTCGATATATGGTTTTTTATGTATGTGACACAGCATTTATTTATGATACGCAGATTAATTTAGCTCCTTAGAACCATGTGTCGATTAGAATGTGCAACAAGAATCTCATCTCCTTAACAAATAATGAAAACCAAGTTCAGAATTACATATATTCTTTCTGTTTATTATTTATTATCTGTCCACTTAGGAAAATTATAAATTAAGAAAAAATTAATATTCTCATTTATATTAAAAATATTTTTTAACTTCCTAATATCCAGTAAAAAAAATCCTAATATGACTCTCACTATTATTTCTCTTATGATAAATGTGTAAAGTATGTAAGAATTATTTAGAAAAAAGAGTATAATTGAAAACATAATCAATATTGTTTTGAACTTCTAAATGGACAAATAAATAAAAATAATTTTTTCTGATAAAAATAGACAGATAGTAGTATCGAATAAAGTAATTGTACCAAAAAAAAAGAATAGAGTGATAATTATTAGTTGCATAGTTTTCATAATGTGCAACATAAATCACTCATCTGTGTAATTCTAATCAGTGACATTTTTTGCTGCTTTGATTTAGTTCTTTAGATCTTTGGCAATCCATGCTAAATTTTGTGTTGCTAATTATCAATCTTGTTTCTTTCTGATTGAAACTTGAATGTAGAATACGTAAGCATGTTTTAGATAAACACGAATCCCATTCTTATGGACGCTTTTGAACGTGCAGTGATGTATCTGCAGACGAATGCGGGAGGAATCAGTATATTTGGATGGACAGTTGACCGGTCTCTTGTGAACACCATATTTTTCTTTGAATTGACTTTGGTTACCTTTGTTCTTAGCAAGACAATACTTTAATGATAAAAACATAATTCGCACGCCAGCACCAGCACCGGCAAACCCTCGGTGGCCTTTGGCCTTCTAGGTTACCACTATAAAGCCAGTTGTTTTTTTATCTAAAGAATTAGATTTTGCACCTTTTTTATCTTTTAAAAAGATTAATTTAAAATATAATTTTATATTTCAAATTAGTCTGTTTGAAATTTAATCTTTTACCTTTTTTTATTTTACCAAATTTGATATTATGTTCTTCTGGTTGATCTCTTTGATTGATTGTGGGTAGTAAATGTAACATCTTGTTTAAAATAAATAAATTATATTAAAGAAAATAGTTATGAAATAAAAATTATAATTTATTATTTTAATTTTTAGATATTAATTCTGCCAAAATTATTTTTAAAAAAAATAAATTTAGAAGAATTATTATTGAAATATTAAAAAATATTATAAATTTAATTGAGATTGATAAGAATATAATTAATTGAGATTAATAAAGTTAAGTAGAATAATTGTAAATAAGATGAATAAAAATATATAAAAAAAAAGAATATTTTAAAAGTTTAATATTGAAATAGAACTTATAAAATAATTATGAAAGAAAAATAGATATAAAAACTAAAAAAATATTGAAGTAGAAGAAAAAGAGTAGAAATAAGAAGATAAAAATTTATAGTAATAATCTAAGTTTTAGAAATATAAAATAGAATTTTATAAATAAATAAATATATATAAAAATTAAAA
>JAMLFT010007780.1:0-14434 GCA_026544285.1 Pachyrhizus erosus | reverse complement strand
TATAAATATAAATTTATAAATAATTAATTAAATAATATAAATAAATTATCAAATAATTATTTATTTTATTTATATAAGATGCACAAATAATTAAAAATCACATTCATCCATTATCATAAATTCCCATTAATCACATAATCATTTAATCATTTCGATGTTTATTAATAAAAACATTAATATTAAAAATAATAATAATAACACAAATGACAAAACTAACATTTCTCTTTATTAGATTTCTTTAAGGTATTTTATCTCACATCTATCATCCTAAAAGACACAACAAAATTTATAAATAATAAAATAAAAAATTATATTAAAAATATAAAAAAAAATAAGTGAAAAAACATAATTATTAAGAAAGAAAAAAATTAAGACATTACAAAAAAAAAATGAAAACAGAAAAGCTATAAAAAGAGAAAACACTAATATGAATATGAATATTTATCTAGTTACAAAGTTTCACTAATTAAGGAATTACGAAAGAAATTATTAATATTATCCTTAGTTTGGATGATAATTGTTTTTTATAAATTTTTTCTTTAACAGTAGCTTTATATATATTAATTGATTAATAGATAAATAGATAGGTAGGTAGATAAATATTATTATTTTTATTATTATAATATTGTTATTGTTGGTTATTTTATTATTAAATTATATATTATTATTTGGAATCATTCAAAATTATTTATTATTATTTATATTTTTTAAAATTTGTGTTTTTATTTTATACAGCTAAAATTTATATTGATTAGTTTTTATTGTAATATTATTTTATAATTATTTATTTATTGACTATTATAAAATTAGTTTAGGATGATATTTGACATCTAGTTTAAGATGCCTCTATTTATAATTATTTAATTTTGACTATTATAAACTTAGTTTGTTATTAATAATAATTTTATTATAATCATAATGTTTAGTAAAATAACACTCTCTGTATAGGGTAATAAAACATAACCACCATACCTTGTTGACCATAATAAAACGATATGACTTCATATAATATATATTAATTTCAAAACGTAATCACTTTGCGTCATATATTTTAATATATATGTGTGTAGATTAGTAGGTCCGAACTAATTATCTAAACATTGATAGAGTTTACTTTTCTGTGAGTCTGTGACTATATAAAAAAATTAAAAACCATCCCATTCTCGTTATGTGTTGGCTAGACAGTGGACTTACTTTTTATTTTAATTTTATTCTTTCTTTATTTTCTTTTTTATTGGTTATGTTTGACATCTTATTTTAGGTTTTTTTAACCTCTTTTCTTAGTTAAAAATTTGTTTGATTATATTAGTATCGTTTGATAAATAATTTTCAATAGTTTGTAGTATTTTTTAAAATAGTAATTTCTAACTTTTTATATAGATTAATTAAGTTTTTAGTTTATAAAATTTTTCAGATTTTAATTTTTTATAACTTTTAATTTTTCGTTAATAGTTTTAGTTTTTCTAATGTCTCATTTATTTTTATTACTTAAAATAAGTCCCAAATATAAATAAGCGTAGAACCAAAAATGAATAAAATATAGATTAATTTTGAACAATAAAATTAAAGAAGAAACTAAAAATTAGCAAAAATTTTAAAAGAAACTAAATATACCGATGAAAAATTGACAGAGGATTAAAAATTTTCAAAAAGTTTGAGAGACTAAAAATTATAACTTAAAAAAATTTAAAGACTAATAATTAAAATCTAAAAAATTTTAGTTAGGACTAAAAATTTAATTTATCCTATTTACTCCTCTTTTGTCTTTTACCTACCTATTATCAGCTTTTAGTTATTACCTAATATTTTAATTTCTAATTGCTTTTGCCAAATATAGCTTACCTCAGTTAGACAGCCCCGTTAACGTCAAGCCTTTGAATCAATTGAATACATGAAATAATTGTGTCAATTAGCTTTAATTATTTAAATATTGTCAATTTCCCTTATTGTTCTTGATGTTCCTGGGGATCTGACCTCAGTAATAGAAGGAAAATTTTGCACAAGTGTGTAACAAAAATCCTTACACACATTATTCTAGGTTAGACTCGTCGATGGTGTTAAGCACCCTCATAACTCTTACTCAACTCTTCAAGTAGAGACAATCCAGTGTATGCTATACAAAGTCCATATTACTTACAAGTATACAAAGCCCATATACTTACAAGTAGGATGGTGGCACATAAATTGAGATGACACCGATTGTGTGTGATAGTGATAACATGACTTCAAGACCATTTGCTGACGAACAGGACAATTTGCTAAATGATAAATTTATCATTCTCACAAGAACTGCTATTAATGATCTCCCATTGCTGGAACAATAAATATGATTTTTCAGGTATACCTGTATGTAGAGTGCAGACACAAATTTAATATGTAAATAATTAGGATGTCATTATAGATTGCTATCAACAATGAAAATCATAATGGACAGTGAAAGGATCCTGTGTTTACACCAATTATGATGAAGATTGGCACTTGGCTGAGTTGGCCATTGAAGGCAGAACAAATTTAATAATAAATGTTGCTGAATGAATCCAATTTAGAATTACTCAAGAGATAAAGACACCTTCAAATTCAGTTGGTGCACAAACATAAACACCCGAATGCTTGTTAGTGTGTATTTAAAAGAAAAAATGTGTGAAATCTATATGGGAGTCATCTGGTTATACAAACCAGTGTTTCTTAGAATCAGGCTCATAATCTTTTAGAATGTTCACCACATACACATTTACCGTTTGGAGATGTTTTGATGACAAGATCATTTAACATATTCTTTGTAGGGACAGTTGGAAAGGAAATTGCCATTGGAGGTGAGGAATGGAGGAGTGAACATTGATGAGGAATATGCATAGAGTAGAAGTCTAGACGCTTCACTTGTTTGCAATCCTCCATTTTCAAACTTCCTATTGCAACCTAACACATCCTCAAGAGTTAAGACAAGCTTTGCGTAGACACATCCTTAAGAATTAAGACAAGCTTTGCCTAGACACGTGACATGGACAGTATTATAGAGGAAAATGCAAATATATAATGAAACGAAAGGTCACCATACAATTACCTACCTTTAAAGTAACAAATCTCTTAAAAAAAAACTCAATTCTAGCGAATTTATAACTAGATAGAAAACAAAATTTAATATTTTATTGCTACATATGCAAAAAATACACGCGATAATAGAGTTAGAAGAGAGGTTCAAGAGTTTATTAGGAATGTACCTCCATTTACGCATTACTTCCTTCTGGTAATGTAATCAATCTTGCAGATGAGTCATATATCATCTCAGTGCCACAGCTGAGACAAAATATGGCTTTCAATTGTTAAATAAATGTCATACCATAAATAAATTAAATATCAGTTTGATGACAGGACTGTGAATCATATGAAGTCACAATGGTTAATTAATAGGTAGTATTTTTATACTTACTTGGAGCATTTGACAGTGTTGGTGGAACCACCACTCGAAATTGAAAGTATAGTTCCAAAGAAAGAAGTATTTTCAGTACCGCAGTTCGGACAGGGACCCTTAAGAAATTAAATATGTCAGTAATATGTAGCAGTTAAATATAACCGACAAGAGACTATTAGTAAATTTATACCTTTAAAATCACAAAGTCTTTTACAATGGCATTTGTTAGTGAAAGAGCTATCCAAACTATGAGGGGAACAGCCGCAAACCAAGTGAAAATGAAACTAAAAGGCTCCGGCAGCTGCACTCAACAATTCATAATATCTGTTATAATTGCATTAGTTCTGATAGTATTTTTGTATGACTAAGAAACTAATTCATCTGTATGAGATTTGAAGAATCAGTCTCATCATCTTAACTTTGGTTTCAGTGGCCCCTCAACTCTGATTTCTTATAGAAAATACTTGTTTCACGGACAATCCAAATTCCAAACTAGTTATGCTGACTTTTCAGGGTTGGCGACCAGGCAAGGAACTTATAAAGAGGAATATGGTCAATTGATGATCTTAGTTACAATATCAAGCCAAGACGTTACAATGTACTTCTTCAGATCTTAGTTAATCTCTTTTGTGTTTGACTACAGAAAGATGGTAACTACTCGGGGAAAAATAGAATGAGTTTTTACAAATCTATGAATTGTTACAAGTAGCCTGTATTGTATAAAAAAATATCAGAAACCATTGGAAAAAATAATTCATTAAAGGGTGATCTATTTTGCACTTTGCTCTCCAAAGGTTCACTCTGCATTTTAGACCATCTTTTTCTAGCTAGAAGATATAAACAATCCAATAATATACAATTAAACAGCATCCTGAAATTAAGGGAATGGAACATAAAAAAAGAAAAGGACCGCAAACATGTAATTACTATCAGATGCTATGACATTCTAGAACCAAACTGCATCCAAATGACCAGGTTGCAATGCTAGATGCAAGATAAAATGAGGGGGAAATACCTCTAGCAGATATGTGATCTCAAATCCAGTCAGATCATCAAGGAAGAAGAACCTAATGAATGAGAGGGAAAAGAATTAAAATTAAAGGAAAAAAGGTCAACACCTATCATATGCAAACAGTAACTTCAATCTATCTTTTAGGAAGAAATTTTTTTTATTTAAAAAAGATAAATAATAAAAAGTAAAAGTGGATACTGATATGAAAATTATAAATTATAAAATATGTGGGAGCAGACAGAATATGACTGCAGGTAGATGAATGCACATGTAAGAGTCAGCACATAGTCATAATGAGTAAGACATGATTTAATCCTTCGAGAAAAAAATATATGAAAGAAAAATAAATACATTATTAATATCAATTCTGCAGAAAACGGCAACACCGGTGTCACAACATTTATTTTAGAACTTTCAGTTTCATCATATGTTCTGTGTGTCAAAGAAACCAGTAGTTGACAGTAGCTGGAGCTAAAATTTTTATTAAATACACCATGAACCTATTGACTCAATAACAAATTAGAGAGAGGAGGAGATAAAGGAGAGCTACTTACAATCCTAATGCGATCACAGTAGCCGGGACGTTCAGTAGGAGCATCTTTAAATAATCAACAGATAGGTCACTGTAAATCTATAAACTGACTGTAATTAGTAAGGAATAAGGATAAAAAAGAGAAGATCCAAGTATTCATGAATCCCAAATGATTAGGGCAGATCCTAAAGCTGAATTCCAGTGACTAAGAAGCATTTGATTTGACAAGTAAAGATCATACTATATCTTGTGTCAGCACTTTGTAATACAACAAACCTTAGTAGTTTATATCCGAATTCAAAAACAACTCTCTTTATAATGGAACTAGAAAAATTACTTACTCCTTTCTCTATATAATAGTTGCAAGAATGATTTAATCAAAGAAAAACTATATATAAAACTACAACTGACAAGCAAAATTGAAATCAAAGAATAGATTACAGAAAGGCACGCACCTTTCTACTACGAAGACTGCATCTAGGACCCTCAGCCACAATTTCACTCCCTTCCATCTGGAAAACAATTATGAGATCAGTAAAAAAATACCAGAAGGAGGGAGATTTTCCGCTACTAAAGCAATTCCAATTGCATTTCGTAATTTCAGTGATCAATACAATTACTAGAAGTGTTATTTCATTTCATGTGTAAGCTTTCCAAATTGAAACCCGTGTTTTAAAAGTTTTCATGAACTCCGGTACTAGTTGTCCTTTTATTTAAACATGTGATATAGTAATCAATAAGTCCAATACAATTGATAGATAGCAGATTCCTGCAACATGTTAGGAGTTCAATTCCTAATCATGTGTTTGAGAAGATTTTGTTAGGAGAGACAAAACCAATTTCAGTGATCTCTATACCTCAAAAGGAATTACTGAATTAGTTTCCGATTATCAGTTGGAAGATATTCTTGGTGCAAACAAAAACAAAGTACATGTTATAGTATCTACCCAAAGTTCTTAACCATTGATTTGGTCGGGATTATCTATTTTTACTTTTTTATTTTTTCTTTCAATCATCAGCATGGAGATGATCAATTTACACATGTTCATAGATGCACCATTGTTCATATGCTACAAAACGCCTTTCAAAGTTTCATTGATGAAAAGGAAATAGCAAACCTTTAGCTTCAGTTTCAACTCATCAAATTCTTTGTCATTCATAATTGGTTTTCCAGACACATAAGCCATAGAAGCTTCCAGGAATTTTTGCTCATCAGAACCTGTACAATCAACAGACAGAGACTTAAAAACGATAACGTTACCCGCGTTAACACAAATTCAATGAGAACAACAGCTGCGGCTATTGTGAGCGAAGTTGCCTCATACTTAGCATGACAACGCTGCTTCCTTCCCACATGAGTTCTTCCTTAAGATTATCAAATTCTTCATTTGACATGATAGCCTTTCCCTCATAATAGAATGCCTGTTGAAAAAAACAAATCAAAACCCAATATTCTAATAACAAATTTAAATTGACATACAGAAAAGTTAATTTCTGTTTTTCGTAGAATCATCACTGATCACACGTATAATATAAAACTAATTAGACAGCAAGAAATTTAAAACTTCTGTGGCCATACTTGCAGTGCTTGGAGAAATTCCTGCTCAAGTTCACCAATTGACTTCTTCTCCTTTTTGTCTACGCTACAATATGGGAGGATTTTACTATCAACAATATTTGCATCATCTTCAAATTCTTCAACCTTCCCTGAAAGAACAGAACAAGCAGGCAGACAGAGAAGTTTGGGTTAGAATATGGCGAAGGAATGATGATTGTTTTAGAGAGATATGATGCTATTGTTAAGACCTTGTTGATCTGCAGTGGCCTTAAGGGAAAGTAGAAATAGCCTGCGGCGAAGGCATAAGTGACGGCCATTGAACTGAATGAGGTGGACGCCAGAAGCAGAAGAAGAAGAAGAAGAAGAAGAAAGAGAGGACAAGGAAGAGATTGGTGTCAAGAGTGCAGGGCATGGACAAGGTGGTGTTAATGTGAAGGCCAGTTTACTAGCCGTGAACATGATGGTTGTTATTTGGAATCAAAGTGGTGGCAGTGTAACAGGTTCAGGTTAAGGGTGGTGGTTGTTGTGTTTGGAGGGAAAGGAAGATGATGGAAGAGTGAAGAGAGAGATGGCTGAGGTGGAAGATAAGGTAAATGGAATATGTGGAGGGAATTCCAACGGCTTATTCTCCTTCCTTCTCTTCTTTCGTTGTTTCGCTAATAGACAAACTCACCATATCGATTACTACCTTTGTTTCTTATAAGTCTCTGATGACGTGTCCAATAAAAATCTGCCGTGGGCACCCTCCTGTGTTGCGTTGGCTTTACGTTCGCCACGGGTTTTCCCTTACGTAGACAAGGATGGCCCACACAAAATTTTATTTCACTACTGACTAATCTTATCAAGATAAAATCATGTTTTAATTACCCATGACTTTGGAACTTACTAACTCAAATTCTTTATTTCATTTTTGAGGTTCCAAAGTCAATAACTATATTTAGAAATAATACAAAAATACATTTGTACTAACAATTTGCCTTTCCATATAGAAGTTTTTTTAATGTAAATCAGTTAGAGACCTTTGGTAATATGAAAAGAGAAAGAGGGAGGGAAAAAAAAAAGTGAAAATAGAAAAATATTGGCTGTTTGAAAGAGTAAAAGTGAAATTAAAAAAAAAAAAAAAAACCTGAGTGAAACTTTCATGATAGATTTTTATCTTAAAATTGAGAACAAAAGAGAAGAAAAGACATTGTTTATGCTTTATCACATGTATCTGTTTATTTTTTCATGTAAGAGAAAAAATGTTAACTTTTGAGGATAAATAAAAAAAATTATACCTACTAATTATAATTTGAATTTTTTATTTTATTTTATTTTATCTTTTTTTAACTAAATATTTTTATTTTTTTCTCTCATCTATTTACCTGTAATCTTTCTTCACAACCAAACAAATACATACAGTAAATGAAAAATAAAAAAGAACATTTTCCTTTTCATCAAGTTTTGTAATAACATCGTTTATAAAATGGGATCCAGCCAATAACAGGTGACCAGTCCAATAACACTAAAACAACTTGTGTTTCTTAGCAAAACGGTGAGACAATCAAATAGTCCATAACCAGTCACAACTAGTGTAAAAAAAATAGTTTAAATCAGTATTTAAAAAAAATAGTTTCTTATTTTAAAATTTATTTTTTAAGATAAATAAAAAATACATATTTAATAAGAAATACAAATAAGAGTAAAATATTTTATCAATTATTTTTTTATTTTATAAAACGTATAATTTAATCATTTATATTAATTTATTGTTAATGAATATTTATGTATTGTTAAAACATTAACCTAAGTATTAAAATATATTTGATTTGGTTTTTTATGTATACTTTAAATGCTAATAATCTATAAAATGATATTTTATTTTAATTTTTAGTACTGTAAAGCTATTATGTTATATTTGTTTAATATTATTTTATGTATTATTATTATTTTATTAATATTAGTTTAATTATAATTGAATCCTTGAATCTTAAATAAGTATTTTTATTGATTCAATGACTAATCCAATTTTAAAAATGTTGTTACATAGGAAAGACAACATAGCATTTTTGTCAAGTTTTGATTAGATTTTAACTAATTGATGCTTATATATAAGAGCTTTTTTGGATATCTCTTTTAACTTAGGCTCACTTTCTACTACATTTTGGGACTATTTAGTTTAAAGGAAGATAGAGAATGGAAGGGATTTAAATGGAAAAGATGGAAGAGAGAAAATAAAGGGAGAGATTTTAATTAAACATGTTGTTTGGTTTAAAGAAAAGGGAGAAAGATAATCATTTTCTTGTTTGATTCACAAGGAGAGAAAAATATTATAAAATTAATTTTGAATTTCAAAACATAAGTAGAAAAAAATATTATAAAATTATTTTTTTCATCTTTATACCTTTATGATTTTGAATTTCAAAACATAAGTAGAGATATTTTAATCATTATACTTAAAATGTTTTAAATCCTTTTTTCTTCCCTTGAAATCATACAATATTGGAAGGGAGCAAAAGTTTGATAAAAGGGAATTTTCTTAGAACTATCAATATGAGTCATGGCTCACAAGCCAACTTGCTATAACTACCAATACAAGTTTGCCTGACTCACTTGGATTGAACTTGTGATGGGTCCATCTAGCTCAAGGGTCAAAAATAATATATTGACTTTACAAAAATAGTCATGCATCAATGCAATGCATGCTACAAGACACAACTAATTAATCATCCTAGTTCAACACTTTTAACAATGACAATTTTTTTGGTTGAAACATGTTTGATCTTAAATTTTGAGTACTTAATTAGTATTAGTTTGAAATTTATTTATAATTTCTCTATTGTTAATTTTTGTCAATATTGAGTTAAGTTGGGTTTTAGAAGTTCAAATATAGAATGAAGTCCTGGTATATGCATGTTTATGTGTGGAAGAGAGATGTACAATAGTTAAATGAGGGGAGCATGAGATTATACTACATTTGGGGTTGGAGAAAGGAGTGTAATTGACTCAATTGAATTTTTTATACTTTTTTAATTTTAAGTGAGTCAACCATCAATCTATGGATAATTTAAGTCATATCGAGGTTTCTCTATCTCACCAAAAAAGTAAGTTTGGCAAAAAAGTAAACTAGGTTAGGTTAACTCATTTTGTGCCTAATTTGTGGTAAGTCAATATGAGTGAGTTGGATTGAGTTAATTTTACAACTCTAGATTATGCTCTCTTCCCTATTTAAAAATTGAACTAAACACCAAAATTTCATAAAATCCCTTCCCTTTTCCCTATAACCAAACAATATGTTGGGGTATCAATATATCCTTTACGAGTTTAATTGTTTAGAAGTTGGTAATGTTATCATGAAATAAAACATTGATATTTTGGACATGCATAAAGACATGAATGTCATCTTTTTATTGCGAAATAGTCTTCAATGTAACTGGACTGTTTTGGTTAACCATATTCATAGAAGTGCAAATACCTTGGCTAATACTCATGTTAGATTGGGTGCTCGTAAACAATTCTAGTTTTGATAGTATGTGATTCCCACTTCAAAGTTCTTGTAGCTTTCTTATGTAATTTAGCCTTTGTGGCTTAATTTCATATTTTTCTCTTTTGAAAATCTCCTTATAGTACCCACCTCCCAAAAAAAAAAAAACTTCGACATAATTTGTAGAAGAATTTATTATCATGATTTATACTAAACCATTTACCTAAAGGTTTGGGCAAAAATCCATGAAACTAATAAATCTTTATACTAAACCTTATGTTTAGTTCTATAGAATTAGAAACGAAATCACAACTTTAAAATATTTTTTACTCTCTTAATTCTAAAATGACTGATGTTTAAAATTTTTCACACAAATTAAGAAAAATAGGTATTATAAGATAATAGTATTTATTAAGGGCTAATTTTACTAAAATATCCTTAATCACTTTCTTAATTTCATTAAATGCACTGTTAAGTATTTCAAGACAAAAATAATATTTATTAAATGACAAAATTGGAATAAATATTTTAATAGCTCATTCAAAATTGAAAACATGGATCAATATAATTTTTAAAAAAAATGCTAAAACATCAACAAATTTATAAAAGAGTGAGTTTTTTTTTTTTTATCAAATCTTCATACAATACTTTCACTTTATTGAAAATCTTCACTAAAAATCCTAAACAAAAATAAATTTTGGAGATGGCAATATTAAACATAGAAGAGCTATCACAAAAAAAAATAAAAAATAAAAAAGAAGAATCACTTAAGGTTCCTCATATATCATATTAATGAAATTTAGGTATACTATTATAAATGTTTTAGTGTTGTTTTAAAATTAAAATTGTAATTTTAATTTTTTAATTTGTATTAATCATTAATGATGACTTTGATGTGTGAATTAATTGAAAAACAACACCACAAACATTTATAAGACTAAGTTTTGTTTGTTTCAATTTTATTTCAATAAACAACATGGCTAGTAAGTCAACAAGAAAAAAAAAAACATGGCTAGTAGCATGTTCTGTTGCAAGCTCTTGGTTGTTAGTAGGACAACTACTTTAAACATAATCATAAAGTATTATATGTCTTGCAAATCTTTTAAAAAACTATATATAAAAAGGGGAGGTCACACATGTAAAAATATAAGAAAGGAGAAATAAATTTTAACTACATGTGCCATTTTTAAAAAATAAGGAACTAAAAAAGACATTTTTTTCAAGAAATAAAAAAATAAAAGTGGTTTATTTTTTTGTATATAATGACAACAACAATGTTAAAATCAAAGACCTTATACGTGCTATTGAAACTTCTTACTATCAAGTCAACCTTAATAGATAAATGAGATTAATTTAAATATACATTTCAATTATGTTTAATAATTGAAAATCATTTCTGAGTGAAATTTATAGTAAAAACATTATTATCATTTTATCATAAATTTAATTAAAATGCATTGCTAGTAAAAATATTTTTATATTATCATTTTATTTAAAATATCATATGTGTTAATATTATTAACTTTTGTAATAATTATATTAAACTCATTTACTTCCAAATACTGCGTGTAGATAAAGAAAAGAAAGAATAGTCTACACATCAAGAATCTATACCTATGTATTATTTTTTTATAACAAAAAATCTAGGTAAGTTGGGTCTTAGGGATTCACTAAAGGCAAGGTTGACTTTAAGACTTACTGAACACTTGCAAAGGTACTTATAAACTACTCATTAACAAGGCCCTCGCACCAACAAGAATCAAACCCACGTCCTTGTAGAATATGAGTTTGTTTCTTACCAACTAGACCAACCTTTGTTGGCCTTATATATTAAATTTGAGATCTATTCTTTAATTTCATAAAAAATACATCATACTTTTTTTAAGCTATCCATCTTTCATATATTATAACACATATTATGACTTTATATTAAATCGAATCAATATTAATTTATTTCTTCATTAGTTAGTCAAATAAGATATTTTTACTTTTAATAATCAATAATAAATATAGAAAATTGCATTTGACCTGTGTTTTTCATGAATTATGCTCAATATCCCTTCTTCTTAAGGACTTACAAAAAAACTTTTTAATTGTTGAAATTTTGTTGCACAAGCACCTTTTAACCCCATAATAGACTTTGTTCCATTAAGTATCCAAATTTTGACAAGAATATCAAATCACTTAAATAACACAATAGTAAGTAAGATATCATCTTCATAAGGATTTGTGTAATAATTGGGTAAATTTAGTATATTATATAGATTACAAGTTTTAGGCATTGAAAAACAACCAATTACACAAATTTTAAAAAATAAGGTAAGAAAACGAATATAATTTTTGTTGAACACTTGGTAATCACAAAAAAATAGGTTTTCACAATTGATATAATTGTTAGAGTTTAACCATTTAGATTGTTATATCACATAATTACTAATAATTTTTATTTAATTAAAGTTATGTTATAATCAATCCACAAATTGTCTTAATCTTAATTTCTTAAACAAAAGAATTTAAGTCTCTTGACTTCACTTTTAATCCCTTAATTAGTGTAGCTAAGTGACCAATGTTAAGATCAAGGGTTTCAAAGATTACCAATCCTTTTTATCATATTCTTATACATAAAAACTATTGGTTGTCCTCTTCAATTTGCAATTTAATTGTATTTTCTTATAACAATTGAATAAACAAAATCATGTAACTAGTTGATCAAGCTAAAAGAAAGTAATAAGCATAGAAAAGGAACAATAACAATCCTTTATTGAATAGTAAAAAAGCATAATTACATGAAAATATATTTAATTAAATTAAATGTTGATGAAAGGTGAAATTAGCTATGCATAGCTATGAAAGAATGAGAAATTAATGAAGAAGTGGCTAGAGATTATTCTATAAGCATAAAAGTCATCATCGACTATCTTTAACCTTTATGTCTTGGAATTAACAAAGTTTGGAACCTTTCACTTGTGTATTTTGAACACTTTTATAGTAAATGGACTTTTCAACATGTGGGCCTTCTTGATAGGATTGCTTAAGCAAGCTAAAGATGACTCATTTAAGCTAGTACAATAGTTTCATCCTTCACGCTCAAGAGCTTGCTTAAGTAAGCCAAAATGACCTCGCTTAAGCAAAGTCAAAAAGATTTCAAGGCCTTTGATAATGGTTCACTTAAGTGATATTAGAAAGCATCCAGGTCTTTCAACAATGGCTTGTTAAAGTGAGCTAAAATAGTTTCACTTAAGCAAGGTTAAAGAGCATCCAAAATTTCTTTTTATTCTATTTAAGGTAGTTGTGATATTGAACTCCTCTCCTCGTGGATCTTTCAATCGGATTCCTTTAAAACTAACATAACAAATGAAGATCAAATATAAAAAGATATAAAAATTAACCTTTAAGCTAAGAAAATTATTTATTAAAAGAGTAGCCAGATTAATCACAAACATAGTCTAAACACATATTAGATGTCCAATAATTGTACCAAAATACTGTAAAAATTACAAGTACATGTGGTAATTATCATTAACCCCAAGAGGTCATGTGGCAAGCACATGTGCTTTAATGAAATTTTGGATCCAAAATGTGTTTGTCTTCTTTATAGGCACACTTTACGTTTCTACACAAGTTTAAAATTGAAACATAGTTAATCAAAGAAAGGATATCCAGAATTCCAAGATTCACAAAAACCAATACAAGAACAAACCAATAAAAAGTTAAAAAGAAACACATGGTGACATCATTGGCACACTCCTCTAAGGTAGCATCAATCTTGTCATATTTTTTAGGGGTGGTGTTGTCAAGGGCAATGATGCCATGTTGAAAACTATGGTAAAGGTGATATTGTTGTGGTCTACATGGTCGATGGTGTGGCATGGATAATGAAGGGGCAACAAAGGATGGTGGTTGTGATGGAGGAGCTACGATAAAGGATGGTGGATAGGTGAAGGAAGGAAAATGAGAGAAGGCTTAATTTGTGGGTAGTGAAGGTAGAGTAGAAGTGTGTGGAATTAAAGGAAATAGTTGAAGAAGATGAAGATAAACATGGGAATATTGGAGGATGTTATGACTAAAGAAATTGACATGATTGAAGAAATAAAGAGAATAAAGAAATTATGGTCAATTTTGTTATTTAAAGCAAAAAACTTAAATTGTTAGTTAACATCATTTCTTTAGAGGGATAAAGGAATGTAAAAATAAGGAAGGATATAAGACGAAATTTGAGAAAAATATAGGAAGACTTGGTGTAATTTGTTCTAAAAAAAATATAAGAAAATATTTGTAAACCATTATTGAAATATTTTTTTAATTAGAATATTTTTTTTAAAATGATCTTTATTGTATTTATTACCATTAAAGTATTAATTTGTCAATTAAAATATTTTTATATAATATTTTATAATTTATTTTGGTTTATATATGACTTTGATTCTTAAAAAATATGATTTTTTTTATTTTAGTATTTT
>JAMLFT010007779.1:0-14434 GCA_026544285.1 Pachyrhizus erosus | reverse complement strand
CAATTTTTTTTTTCAAGTTTTATTGAAAAAAAATGTCAAAATTTGAGGATTTGATCAAAGGTGAATTTGGAGATACTTGTATGGGTTTTTTGGCCTGTTTATATATATGACTTGAAAATGTTCAAGTAGTATTCCTAAAAGAAGAAAAAAAAAAAAAAGGTCATGTATCAATTTCGAGCAATACTTTATAAAGGTGCTAGTTATCAGACTATTCATGCAAATTGCAAAGAGGAGTTGTATAATCAAACGCAAGGGAGCTCAATATCAGTAAGGCAAAACCAACCTTTCAACATAATCACACGAGAACAAAAGACATTATAAAAAAGTAATTAGCAACTTCTATATCTTGTTTTAGTGTGCCCTAAATTTGATGACCTTAACATCTTTTAGATGTTATTTAATTTGTCATTCCCCTTGTCATGCAAAGCAAATTTTCCTCCTATAGCACTATTCTCCAATGTTCTTTGAACCATATAAAATCTCACAAAACCAAATTATTAGAAGACAACATCAGAAAACCTAAAACACCCATTTGGTGAACAAAAAAGATTGTTGCAAAGAAGACATCATCATATTGTTTACCAGCTCTTTTGAGAAGATCTCTATAGTTTCCCTCTCCATGAACTTGAAGGTAGTTCACATGGAGTTCAAGAATCATGGTCTCATCCTGCTTTGAGAATTCTCATTTTTTCAAATCAGGCCTCAGTTAATTTATTCACCTCAACTTGAAGCTCTTCCCATACCTAAATAAACCTGGCATGTGCAATTAATATGCACATAATGATTGATTAACGTTAGAAAGACTCTTGTCTTGTTCTTCATTGTGCAAATTACAACATCAATCAAATATCGAAAGTTTAAACAAACAATATAATACTATTCATATACCATATAGTTTGGGGACTGAGCTCCAACATCCAAGACCAGGTTTGATTATGTAATCTAGAAGCTTCTCATCATTGAAAGGTGGTTGCTGAATTAGATTGCAAGAATAATTTTAATATTGATCCGTGTGGTGGGATTGTTTGGCAGATTCGTAAGTTGCTTTGATGACAGTGGTTTGTAGTTTTCTCCCAAATTTCCCATGAAGCCAATACCGTGGCTAATATTTTGGCTGGTTATGGCGTTAGAGAACCTTTTCTCTACACGTTTTTGGCTTTCCCCTCTTGATGCAGCTATTACAGTACTCCATCGTGACTATTTGCATCTTTTATGTGATAAAAATTAGAAGAGAAATATGATAACATATGAGTTCAAAATTTATATATTATATATATTATAAATAAAGGATAAGTGAGAGAAACTGAATTATCTATGTAATAAGTAAGTGATCTTATATTGTTGAAAAAAAATGATAAATAAAAGTTTAAAAAATACGTGTTTATTAATTTTTAATTAAACTAATAAATTATATCTAATTTTTAATTTTTTAATTTTTTTTGTTCTTGTAATAATTTTTTTCATATTTAGTCATTATAATTTTTTTTTTATCATTTTTAATCTTTTATAGTGATGATGATGTGGAATTGATGATGTAATACTAATATTGACTTGACATCGATGATGTATCATTTACTGTTAGCATAGGACATGTGTTAACTTCAATTTTTCTGATGTGAAAAAAACTTAATTAAGCTTAATTACTGTAAAAATTATATTTACTGTAATTTAATAGTGTAAAAAATTTTATAATGAAAAAGTGTAAGAAAATTAAACTGTTATATATTTGTTTTTAGTTTTTATAAAATTTAAGTTATGTAATAAGATGAACACAATTTTTATTTACTATATATTAAAATAAAACAAAAATATAAAATAAATAGTATGTGAAAGTCTGCAAAAAAATTTTACATTAACGACTAATTAAAATAAACCCATATGGTTGACCTTTATGACATAATTTGTAACTAATTAATAATATAAAAAATTTGTTAGAAAACAGTTAAAAAAACCATTACAGGTTAGGTAGTGACAGTTAGACAAATAAACAAATAAACCAGTTAAGATTTCTCTGATTTCAAGCTCTTTGCAACTCTCTCTATTTGTCTCTATTCGATCGTGGTGCACTCAGCACTCAGGTGAATATTCTCGATAACATCCTAAACTAACATAAAAAAAAAACTACACTTATTTAATTATGATAACAAAGAATGCAATTTTCATGTACCATCATCGTAAATTTTTTGCATTTAATTTCTATAATAAGTATTTTAAAAATCATACATGTAATCTAATTAGTTAAAACAATCTATAAAAAATTAAACAAATAAACAATTTTTAACTAATTAATAATATAAAAAGTTAGAAAACAGTTAAAAAGTCGTCATTGGATAGGTAGTGACAGTTAGACAAAGAAACAAATTAAGTTTTCTCTGATTTCAACCTCTGCAACTCTCTCTATTCATTCGTGGTGCACTCAGCACTCAGGTGAATATTCTCCATTCTTCCTATGCAGTCGGCAATTCATTGTAGTTATATGTTGTTTATCAGTTCAGAACTAAAGTGCATGCATTTCTTTGAAGTGTTAGTTTTTATGCTTTTATAGTTAGGTTGCGGAGGGAAATGGAGAATTCGATAAACAAAGATGAAAAGAACGAGTCAGTCAATAATGTTCAACCTAATCAACGTGTACGCAAAGCACCCGAATCGGTGTTGTCCCAATCATCTTTAGCTGCTCAAGTTTTAAGAGACAAAGGTAATTTTCCAAGAACATCAACACTAATTCTTTAGAATTTATGTAATTATCAAGAAATGATGAATCCCCGCTTAGTGTACTCCCAATTGCCTATGCTAGTAGCATTCTTGCCTGCTCAAGATTCTTGTAGAGTCCAAGGTAATTTTCCGAGAACATAACACTAACTGTTCTTCAGTATTTCTCTTTCCAATTTTTGATTTAAAAAACAATTTTTTCTATCATAATCCTAGAGCTTCAACACTAACTGTTCTTTATTCTTCATTGGACTACTGTATGATAACACATGAATACTCTTCTTGATTTACTTGATATACCAATGCTCTTATTCATTTATGAATGTTGTTCTTGGTATACTTGATGTACTCATCTGTTGTATATGCCAGCATCTTTACCTGCTCAAGTTTCTGGAGTCCTAGGTAATATTCCTAGGGCATAACACTAACCGATGCTTAAAATTGACACAAGTATTGTCTAATGCAGAGGACAGGTTGATGCAACTGCATAAAAAGAATGGTGAGATCATATACCTAAAGGGAAAGATCATAAAAAGTGAAATTGTCACCAATTTCCCTTCATGCATAAATCTGATAAATGAGGCATCATAGTCAACAATGTGGGCTCCAAGAGTTCTCAGCCACGATGTTCCCAATACCACATCACCTCCAGCAACATGCAACACATACACTTGTGGAATGTGTATCTTATGTCCTTGCAATGACAATTCTAGGGAAGGAATGCAACCTTCCACATCCATGACATCAAAGTTTCCCATCATGACTCTAAAACCTAGAGCTATTTCCTCTAGTAGCTTCAAGAATTTAGCAATTCTTGGTTGAATAAAGCTGTCAGAGCTCCCCCCATCAATTAAAACTTGAATTTCTAACGCTTGAACTAGAGCCTTCAATCTAATCATGCCCAAGTTGGATGTTCCTTTCATTGCATTCAGTGATAGATGATGATCCATCACTCGGTGTTCTAGTTGTTGAATTATTTCCTTCTCTCTGTTGTCTTCTACAACATCACTCTCTGTATTTTTCTCTATTTCTTGTGACTCCACCAACTGATATAACATGAAATGTCTGTCTGGGCACCTATGGTTCGCTGAAAATTTCTCATCACACCAAAAACAAAGCCCTTTTTTCCCTTCTCATTTGTTGCTCTGCTGCGGTTGATATTTTCACATTGTTGTGGTTTGGGGTAATGTTAGGTTTTTGGGATAGAGTTGGAAGAAGGGGTGGTAGTGATTGTCTTGTGGTGTTTTTGGGTGGATAATATGTGTTATTTGTGGGGTTTGTGTTACGATAAGGGTTAGGACCCTGAGTTGTTTTGAAGGAAGAAGAAATTTATCCTTTTAGAGCCTTGCAAGACTCATTGCTCTTATAAAAATCTAGGGAGTTCGAAATTGATTTTACGAAATGGTTGTTGTGTGCTGAAATGAGCATGCTGAATATTTGAGCTCAAGCCATGGTGTTGCTCTGGATTGGTCGAAGGAGTAGAGTTTCATTGATTTCGAAGGACCTGCTCAAGTGTTTGTTTAATGGCCTCCATTCTTAGCTAACTCGACTCAATTATCTGAGCTATATCTGCTCTGAATGATTCCATCATCTAGAACAATCTTTTTATATTCGCATCCATGGTCGTCAACCTTGTGTTCTCAGTGACAGCCATGGTCAATGAAAACACCAAATTTAAGATAAAATACTATCGAGGACGTGTGGTATTTATATAAGGAGAGTCACCAGCTCCAAAACTACACAAGTACTAACAGTTCAATTTAACAGTAAAATAGAAGGAATTGGAATAAGTTTTGTGTTTTTTTTGTAAGGAAAATCCAGAGGACAAAAGAGAATAGGTGGGTTGCCATTGTTGTTCCTGAATTCAAAAGTACATGGCCAAGAGTGAGGGTAATTCAGAATAATTCCAAAAGGGAAAAGGAATCAGAGAAAGAGGAGGGAGAATGTCAAAGAGGGAAAGTTTTTACCACAATATGCTACCAGACAAAATCCCTCAGCTACGTATTTGAAGACCTTTTCCTAATGCTCCTCCTTGTTCCCATGCCCCACGGATATTCAGCCAGTTGCCCTTCATCTCTAATTGAATCAGTGGTCATGTCACCCACAATTTTAGTTCTTACACATAATTAAGCAAGTAACTAAAATATCAAATTAATTAATATTAGTATACAAATCACATGTACCTATAGCACAATGCCACATGTTTTGCAAGATCATAATTATTGTACCACATTGTTGCCACTGCCTGGCAACATGAGATATTGGATAATTCCCACTTCTTACAGTAACAAGATCTGTGAAATAAATTTACCTCGCATCTATGAACATCTCGTGACATCTCTAACATTGCATAAGCATGATCCCTTTCCCAGTTAGGGTTCCATCCGTCAAACTCTGTTTCCGTCTTCTCCAATAAGAATTGTATGATTAGATAAATATTTCCTTTACACCTCAACATTAAGTCTCTTGTGCAACTAAACAGTTAGTCATATACAACTTCAACCTCTCTATCAAATTGATGATTGACTTATCTTTGCATTCAAGTATAGTTCTATTGAATGCTGAACACATTATTAACTTGAAGATCACATTTTGTGTGACTACAATATGCAGATCTAGACCACATCTGACGTAGAGTTTTCCTCATCTCCTTCCATGCATCGTCGATCAATTTAGTGAATTCTGGAGTTGTAGTTGCTCTAGCTACACTCTATAAGGCTTCCTTCATCTGAGCATCGGGATATTTCTTCCTCCAATATATATAGTGTAGTGTAGAAACTTGCCCCTAAGTTTTTAAAAAACATGTTAGAGCGTAGATTGAATAATTAATATATATTAGAAAACAACAAAGTTTAGTTTACCTTCTCTTGATTTGAAATAAATGAGCATCTAGTTTGTTGAAACCCACCTAAGTCATCCCTGAGTAAGTCGACAAACCATCACCAGGAGGCTCTTGTCTCAGCGTCCGACTTCTATTTTTTTTTTTTTCTTTTAGATTTGTAGAGCATCTGATATAACTAGCGAACTGCAATTCTATTGCACCGCAATTGGTGCAGTCGCAATTGGTGCATTCGTCGCAATTGATGCATTCTTCTTTGCAACCGTAACGCTTTTTGCTGTTGATATTTGTCAGGCCCTTTGTATAAATTCAAGTGCTTGCCTTTTAGCCATATAAGCTTTGTGCCTAATTAACACAACCCCATCTTTCCTTGGCTTCAGTGATTAAAACATTTGTCTTAATGTTTGGGGTGTGTCTTAAAATAGCAACAAATTTCTTTACAAGCCAACTTGTCTTAACTTGCCTATTCTTTATAGTTCAATGGCAAACGTGTGTGTCATCACAACTAACAACTTGAAAATGGTGGAAAAAATCATTTTTACTTATTCTAACATAAAATGGACATCCTTTCATACAACTCGTTAGATATTTATTTTATGGACTGCACTTGATTTTTTTTGTTTCAATTTATTAAATAAGTATCCATTAGTAAGTTAGTGACCTTTAATTTAGGAGCAAGTTAATTAGTTATTGATATCTTTATCTATTATTTGTTAGTTAGTTTTAAAATTTCAAATATTATAAATATAAATATTGTTGATCAATAAAATTATTATATTTCTTCTTTAAATATTTTAACGCACTCAACTTTCCTATTTTAGTTCTATTTTTCTTTTATTTACTCCTATAATACTAACAAATTGGTATCAAGAGTCTTTTTCTTATGAACCTATGAAAATGGATGTTGAATCAAATTTCTCACAATTTGCACCTTCAGTCTCGATGGAGAAAACTACTATCTTTGGGCTATTAAAATGGAGGTTTACCTAGAGGCTTTGGATGTTTGGAAAGTTATAGAAGAAGATTATAAAGTACTTCCATTGTCAAATAATCCTACCATGACCCATATTAGAAGTTACAAGGAGAGAAAAATAAGAAAGGTAAAAGCAAAGGCGTGTCTATTTGCTCGTATCTCTTAAACCATCTTCATAAGAATCATGACTCTCAAATCAACGAAAGTAATTTGGGATTATCTAAGGGAGGAATATAGTGGAGATGAAAGAATATGAAGCATACAAATATTAAATTTAATGAGGGAATTTGAGTTGTAGAGGATGAAAAAGTCTAAGACAATCTAGGAATACTTAGACAAATTGTTGGATATTGCTAACAAGATAAGGCTGTTGGATAGTGATTTTTTTTATTCCAAAATTGTTGACAAAATTCTAGTAACAGTACCTAAGAGGGATAAAGCATCTATAACCTCGTTGGAGAACATAAAGGATCTACCTAAGATCACTTTTGCATAATTGTTATGTGCCTTGTAGGCCCAAGAGCAATGAAGGTTAATGAGACAAGATCGTGTGGTTGAAGGTACTTTACTAGCCAAGCATCATATGTTGAAACTAGTAGAAAGAAATACTTTAAGAAGAACCAGTCAACAAGCAGTGAAAATAATGCAAACAACTAAAACAAGGGTAAGGGTAAAAAGAAAATTTACCCACCTTGTCAACATTTTGGAAAAATAGGTCACCCATCATTCAAAGGTTAGAAAAGACCAAACACGAAGTGCAATAAATACAATTAACTTGGACATGGAGCGGTAATTTGTAGAAACAAATTTCAATAGCATGAAGCCAATGTCCAAGTTGTTAAGCAAGATGAAGAAGATCATATTTTTGCTACAATATGTTTTCAGCAAGGAGTAATTCATACTGTTAGCTAATTAATAGTGATTGTACAAATTATATGACAGATGACAACACTCTATTCCAGGAATTGAAGCCTACTACTGTCTCAAAGGTTAGAATAGGGAATGACAACTATATTTCTACAAAAGAAAAAAGAACCATAGTAATTTTAACAAGTTTAGGTACAAAAGTAATCTTAAATGTTCTTTATGTACCTAATATTACCAAAACTTGCTAAGTGTAGGTCAGTTGATTGAAAAGGAATTTAAAGTGTCCTTTAAACTTCAACATTTCCTTATTTATGACATTGTTGGTCGGGAGGTTCTAAAGGCTAAAACTAAAGGTAAAAGTTTCTCATTGGATCCAATAGAGGAGGAGTAGACAATCTATTACACTCAAGTCAATCTCACAAAACTTTGGCACAAGAGACTTGGTCATTGCCATCTTGAAAGAATGTTGAACATGAAGAAAAATACATGTCAAGAGGTATGCCAATACTTTATGACAATTTACCAAATTATAATACTTGTCAATTTGGTAAACAAACAAAAAGTCATTCCTAAAATCAGCTTGGAGGGCCTATCGAAAGTTCAACTGATTCACACTAATGTGACTGGACCTTAAAGAACATCATCACTACAAGGTAGTCTCTACTTTGTTTTTTTCATAGATGATTTTACAAGAATGTGTTGAATTTTTTTTCTTGAAATTCAAGCATGAAGTGATTGGAGTATTTATGAAGTTCAAGAAAATGGTGGAAACTCAAAGTGGCTACAAGATTCAATTTGAAAAATATCTAATAATGGGAAATAATATACATCAATAAAATTTAATCAATTTTGTGAAGAAGCTAGGATTGAACACCAACTCACAGTTCCCTACACTTTGGAGCAAAATGGGATTAGTGAAAAGAGAAACAAATTGGTGATGGAAATTACTAGATGCATGTTGCACGAGAAGGAGTTGCCTAAGACATTTTAGGCAAAGGTAGTTAATATAATAGTTTTCTTGCAAAATCAACTTTCAACTAAGGCCTTGAGAGATAAAACTCCATTTAAGGCTTGGTATAGATATAAGCCTTCACTAACCTTTCTTAAAGCGTTTGGTTGTGTTTGTTTTTCACATGTTCCACAAGTTAAGCGTGACAAACTTGATAAGAAGGAAATTTTAGGCATCTTTGTTGTTACAATTCAACTTCAAAAGCCTACAAAGTGTATCATCCTTAAAGTGAAAAAATGACTTCAATGAAGGTCAACAAAGAGATTGGAAGAACTCACAAAGAACAAGTGAATCCTTTGACAACATTGGAGATTATCATCATGGAGAGCAATGTAGCAATTTGTGAAGTTGCTAGTTGTGAGGAAGCATTAAAAGATCCAAAATGGAAAATTGCAATGGAGGAAGAGATGTGTGTGATACAAAAAAAAAAATGGGAGATGGTTGACAAGCTTAAAGATAGAAAAGTCATTGAAGTTAAATGGATTTTCAAAACAAAGTTTAATGTAAATTGCTCAATCAACAAGTGCAAGGTCAAACTCATAGTTAAAGGGTATGCACAAATTTTTGGTGTTGATTATTTTGACACTTTTGCTATGATGTCTAGATTAGATATTAGATTGGTGCTAACAATTGCAATGCAAAAGGGTTGGAAAAAATTCTAATTAGATGTTAAAACAACTTTTTTACCCAGAGACCTACAAGAAGAAATATACATGGAACAACCAAAAGTATTCATGAAACAAGGTGAAGAAGATAAAGTTTATCTTCGAGAAAAGGCTCTTTGTGGCCTAAAACAAGCGCCAAAGGTCTAGTAAAACAGAATCAATGATTACCTATTGAGCATATGCTTTGTAAAAAGTCTATGAAACTCCATTCTTTATATGAAACATAAGGGAAATAACTTTCTCATAGTTTCCTTCTTTGTTGATAATCTTTTAGTAACTCAAGCAAGAAATCATGCAAGCGTTTGAAATGACTCTTGGTCTCATGACCTATTTTCTTGGAATTGAGATCAAACAAAGTAAGAATGAAATGTTCATCTATCAAAGAAAATATACAAAGGAAATTTTGAAGAAATTTCAAATGGAGGAATGCAAAACTGTTAGCGTTCTAATGAATCAAAAGGAGAAGTTGAGCAAGGAAGATGGTGCAGATAAATTGATGAAGGATATTATAGGAGTTTGATTGGATTTCTAATGTATCTCGCAACAAAAAAAGGCCAGATATTCTATTTGTTGTAAGTCTCTTGTCTCGATTTATGCATTATGCTAGTGAAATTCATTTAAAAGAAACAAAAATTGTTAAACTCCAAGGTTCATGAAGCTTGATTTCCCATGGATCTTCATCCAAAACAACCAAATCTTCAAGGAAGGAAAAGCAATGGACTAGGGAGAACAATTGGTTTCCACCACTTGAAGACTAATCTTCAAGATAAGGAATAAAGGAATCCACCATAAAGCTTTTATGCTTTGATAAGGATTCAAAGATAAAACACTCACTAGAGACTAGAGAGAGAATTCTACAAAACTCACAATGAGATTTCGTTCAATTATATAGGAAGTCAAGCTAACATATAGGATCCTACATAACCTAGCATGATTCAACAAGGCCAAAAGGTGGCAATTTGGGCTTAACAAGAGACATAAATGCCCTAACCAACAATTACAAGTCCAAATCCAAAATGCTAATGGGCCAAAATACAACCCCAGACTCAAATACAACTCAAAAGAGATCTTAGATTACTTGTCCTAACATACAAAGCCTAAAACATGGATCCTAAACTACAAATGATCAAATTGGGCTTGTGGTCCAAAGATCACCCGATATCAAGCTCATGAAGCTTAGACTAACAAAACTCCGACAAAAGTCTAATATTCTCTTAAAGTCTTTTCTTCCTTGATCTTGTAAGAGGACCTTGAATGTTCCAATCTCCATCTTCAGAGGCTAGACTTCTATCATCCCCTTCTTCTTGAAAAGGATTCTTTCTTGAATCTAGATCTTTAGAACCTACAAAACAAGGAGAAAGATTAGCCATATTAAAAGTATTACTTACTTCATAAGAATTAGGTAAGTCAATGATGTATGCATTATCATTTATCCTTTCCAAGACTTTGAAAGGACCATCTCCTCTATCTTGAAGTTTGGATTTTCTTTGAGAAGAAAAACGATCCTTCCTCAAATGAACCCAAACAAGATCTCCAATGTTAAAAATCATTTTCTTCCTACCCTTGTTAGCTTGTTTGGAATATTGAGTTAACTTCTTTTCAATTTGGTTTCTAACTTTCTCATGCATATCCTTAACAAATTTTGCCTTAGCTACTCCATCAGAATTGACCATATTCGACAAATTAGGGAAAGGCAATATATCCAAAGGAGTGAGAGGATTAAACCCATAAACCACTTCAAAAGGGAACAAGAAGTAATTGAATTAACTACTCTATTATATGCAAACTCTATAGGGTAGGCATTCCTCCCAAGATTTGAGATTATGCTTAATTACACATCTTAATAGCTGATCCAAAGTTCTATTCATCACTTCTACTTAGCCATTAGTCTGGGAATGGCAAGATATGGAGAACAACAACTTTGTCCCCAACTTTCCCCATAAAGTCCTCCTAAAATGGCTCAAAAACTTTGGATCCCTATAAGATACAATGGTCTTTTGGCACACCATGCAACCTAATGATCTCTCTTAAAAAAAAATTAGTCACATGACATGCGTCATCATGTTTGTCGCATAAAATGAAATGTGTCATCTTAGAGAATGTATCCACAATCACAAATATGGAATCTCTTCCATTTCTAGTCCTAAGAAAACCAAGGATAAAGTCCATGGATAAATATGTCCAAGGAGAGGAGGGTATAAGCAGAGGTTAATACAACCCATAAGGCATCAATTTGCCCTTCGCTTTATGATAAACATTGCATCTCTTACAAAAAATATTACATGGTGCTTCATCTTTGGCTAAAAGAAATGTTCTTGTAAGACATGCAGAGTCTTATTTGCCCCAAAATGGCTGATTAAACCTCCCTCATGAGCTTCCTTAATAAGTACATCCCTATATGAACTCTGAGGAATGCATAACCTTTTTCCTCTAAAAAGGAAGCCATCTTGTTGAAAGAAATCTAAATAAGGTTTATTCACACATAAACCAAATATTTTAGACAAATCCACATCATCCTTATATAATTCCTTAATACTACTAAACCCCAACAGAGTAGAATCCATCAAAGAGATAAGTGCATACCTCTTAGAAAGAGCATTAGCCACAATATTATTTTTATCATGTTTGTGTTTAATAACATAAGGGAATTGCTCCAGATACTCCACCCACTTAGCATTACGTTTATTAAGTTTTCCTTAACCCTTAAAGTACTTGAAAGACTCATGATCACTATGGATCACAAACTCTCTAAGAAGAAGATAATATTATTTGTAGGGCCCTAATGAATGCACAAAGCTCTTTATCATAAGTGAAATAATTTAGATGCGCACCCTTAAGTTTTTCACTAAAATAAGCTATAGGATGACCTCCTTTCAAAAGAACTGCCCCAATTCCAATATTGGAAGCATCACACTCTAGCTTAAAGGATTTCTGAAAATTTGGAATAGTAAGAATAGACGCTTTAATTAATTTATCCTTTAGAGTTTGAAAGGATTGTTCTTGATCCTTTTCCCTTCTAAACACCACATTTTTCTTAACCAATTCATTTATAGGGGCTGCTATAGTACTGAAATTGGGAACAAATATCTTATAAAAATTGGCTAAACTATGAAAGCTTCTAACATCACTAATGTTTTGTGGTGTTAGCCAATCTTTAATTGTCTTAATCTTTCCTTTATCCACTTTTACACCTTGAGCACTAATTACAAATCCTAAGAACACTACTTGGTCTACAGAAAATGTACATTTTTCCATATTGACAAAAAGATGTTGCTCTCTAAGAACACTCAACACTTGTCTTACATGTCCTATGTGATCTTCAAGGGATAGACATTATACTAGAATATCATCAAAATGTACCACAACAAATATCCCAATAAAATCTCTAAGGACATGATTCATGAGTCTCATGAATGTGCTTGGAGCATTAGTTAGACCAAAAGGCATTACTAGTCACTCATACAATTCAAATTTGGTCTTGAATGCAGGTTTCCATTCATCTCCCTCTCTCATTCTTATTTAATGATACTTACTCTTAAGATCAATCTTTGAGAAGAGAGAAGCATCATATAACTTATCCAACAAATCATCCAACCTAGGGATAGGGTGCCTATACTTAATTGTAATGTTGTTAGTGGGCCTACAATCAGTGCACATTCTCTAGGACTTATCTTTCCTAAGCACTAGAATGATAGGTATGGCACATGGGTTCATGATTTCTTGTACCCATCCTTTACTAATCAAACTCTCAACTTGCTTTTGTATCTCCTTGGTTTCCTCAAGATTACTTTTGTAGGCAGGCCTATTAGGAAGGATAACTCTTGGAAATAATTAATATGGTGTTCTATTCCTCTAATAGGGGGAAGTCCTATAGGAATGTCCTTTGGAAACACATCACCAAAACTACTCAAGCAATTTTTCAAAAGATTCACCTAACTTATAATTGCTAACTACACAAATAAAATTTGGCAAACAAATGAATAAAAGAATCTTAGCTAAGAGAGACCTCTTTACCTCTTGAAAAGAAACTAACAAGTTCTCACTTGATACTTCCTTTACCTTTTCCTTTCCCTTTTTCTTCTTATCTTTTTTTTCTTCTTGAACCTTAGACCTAATGTGGATCTTGAGTTCTTGATCTCTCTTCTTCTACATGTTCAACTGATCTCTACTCACTTCTTTAAGGAAAAAGAGATTTGAGAGATACCTTCTCACCATTATGTAATGGTTTGCCTAACAAAATATGTGTAGCTTCCATTAGAACAACAACATATAGTACTTCATCTAAGTATGTCTCTATGGAGACAGTGAGCGTAACTTTCTTGTTTACAACAAGTTCTCCCTTCTCACTATGCCATTGAAGCTTATATGGCTTTGGGAGAGAGGTCATAGGCAATGCAAGCTTGTCCACTATCCTAGTGCTAGCTACATTAGTGCAACTACCACTATCAATGATAAGGGAACACACTTGTCCCTTCACAAGGCACCTAGAATGGAAAATATTTTCTCTTCGAGAGACATCACACTCGTGAGGAAAAACACTTAGCATATGTCTAACAACAAGCAATTCACCCTCCTTAGGTGGGTGAATGGTGTCACTATCACCCTCGCTAGAGGCATCACTCTCATTTATGGAAGAAGAGCTAGCAATGCTTCCATTTTTTCTCACTAGCATGACCCTCTTGTTAGGGCATTAGGAAGCAGTATGTCCTTGTCCTAGGCATCTAAAGCATTTAATCAAACAAGATTTAGAAGGAGTGGGGGTGTTCTTGCTTATAAGCTTGCCTCCTTTGGGCAAAGAAATAGAAGAAGAAGAAGAAGAAAAATCTACACTACTCTTTACAACTTGATTTTTCAAGGAGGACATGCCCTCCTTCTTAGGATTTTCCTTCCAAGAACTTGATGTTCCTATGTATTAAATATTTTTCTTTCTTTTGGCAAGTGTACCGATTCAATTATAGTATAGTATTTTTTCAAGTACGAATGTCGTACCCACAAGGAACAGTTTCAGTAAAATTTCTTATGTTATAAATCTCTCTAAGTATAAATCAATGAACAATTATTTAGTTTAAATTGGGATTTGATTTTTAAAATAATTTTAAGGCAAACAGAATATGAAATAACAAAACTTGAATATTTAAAATTTCAATTATGGGATTTGGGATTGAACGTATTCTATCTTATTCTTTTGTACTTTGTATTTCAAATCACATACAATTCTCACAATACTTATTCTTTATACCATATTCTAAATCATTCACACTGATTCCTCACGCATGAAATTCTAGAGATAATTTGCTAAACACTAATCCCTTAGTTGTCCAGAAAATTAACTAGCTTTAAATCTGAATGCTCTTAGGTAATTGATACGTTGA